>JAQZBX010001453.1:0-51648 GCA_029593785.1 Cabassous unicinctus | reverse complement strand
CAGAGAAGCATTGTGTTACAGAAGAGTCACACAGAAAATACTGGGAATTCCCAAATACTCAAACCCCTCCCACCCTTCCACAATCTCCTATTAATAACTGGGATTATTCAGGGTATTTTGGGAAACAGAATCAACAGGAGATATCGGTAAATAGTATGAGATTTATAAGATTCTCTGATGTGACTATGAGGATGCACAATTCCAGAGTCTGCAGGCAGGCAGCAAACAAGGGGCTCAATGAAAGTCCAGGGAAGGTCCTTGATGAGTTTCTGGGAGATTGACTGTCAAAAGATGAGCTTGGAAATTCTTTCTGAATGCTGAAATCACTTTCCATTTTAAGGCATTCAACTAATTGGATTAAGAATCACTCATTGTTAACAACAATCTCCCTGCTTGGTGTAGATGTAATCGGCGATCTATGCAGTAAATTAACTAATGGCTAAAACCCATAATTGTCCTTGTATTAAAATTAGCCCAGTGCTTGTTTGACCAAACATCTGGGCACAATTACATGGCTGAGTTGGCACATTAGCCTAACCATCACAATTACATTTTACATGTGTATAAGTATTCTATCATTAATATAAAGGCAGTGGCCAGCAGAAGTTCTGAGGGGAGGGAGGAAGAAGAATAGATGCAACATGGGGGCATTTTTCGGATACTGGAATTGTCTGGCATGACATTGTAATGACAGATATAGGCCCCTATACATATTTCCAAAATCTATGAAATTGTGAAGGGCAAAGGTTAAAATACAAAGTAAGCTACAGTCTCTTTATTACAATGCTTCAATATGTGTTGCTCAATTATAACAAATATACTACACTAATTAAAGATGTTGCTAATAGGGGAAAGTGTGGGAGGGGTGGGGGGGAGGTTATATCAGAATCCCCTATAATTTTAATGTAATATTTTTGGATCTAAAGATTCTTTAAAAATACAAAAATATATTAAAAACAAGAAAAGGACACTACAATTAATGACTTATAGATTGGCTATTATTTAAAAGAAAATCTTCAAGCACTGGAGAGGATGTGGAGAAATGGGAAAACTACTTCACTGTTTCTGGGAATGTCAAATGGTGCAGTCTCTCTGGGGTAGAGTTTGGTGATTCCTCATGCAGCAAAATATAGACCTGCCATAAGATCTGGCAATCCAACTGCTAGTAACATATTCAGAAAAGCTTAAACCAAGGGCATGAAAAGACATTTGCACATCAATGGTCATAGTAATGTTATTCTAAATTGCTAAATGATGGAAACTACCCAAATTTCCATCACCCATTGAAAGGATAAATAAAATGTGGTATAAGCATATGATGGAATACTATTCAATTTTAAGAAGAAATGAACTTTGGATGCATATGACAACATGGATGAACCTTGAGGATATTGTTGAGTGAAATAAGCCAGGCACAACAGGACAGATATTTTATGATATCACTAATATGAACTAAATACAATTATAAATCTCATGGTGTTACACAAAACAGTATAGTTCACTAGGAGATGGAATGTGGGCTCAGAGGAAGGATCTGATGCTGAATATATGTAGAATGTTTAATATGGGGGATTATAAATTGGGGAGATGGCTAGAGTTGATAATGGAACATTATATTAAGTATTATCAACATTACTGATTTATGAATTTGCTTGTTGCAGAGGAGGTAGTCTAGGGACGTTAATGTTGGTTGAAATAATGTTAGAGGACAAACTAGGTCCTGTTTAATATAGTGTTTTTGATGGTGGGTGATGGTTATGGTAATGATACAAATAAAAGTATATTCTTATCTTACAAGGTGTTAAGAATAAGGAGATGCATGGGAAAATATAACTAATGTAACATATAGACTATTGTTAATAGTAATTCTGTAATATTTTACAACACAGAAATAATTGTGAGATGCTTGACAGAAAAGATATAGAGTGCTTTGAAGAGACTGTTGTTAGAATTACAGACACTAAAGAGATATTTTACGAGGACTTAGAGTAAACTATTATTTGAAATGAGAGGAAAGGAAATCCATGTTTTAAAGTCACAGAGAACTTAAGATTTTTGCCTGGTGTTTTATGGAAGGCAGAATTTCAAAATGGTGAGCCTAGGCATTTAGATGAAGAGCTTTCCAAAGGAAATTTGTAGAATGTGGCTTGACAATTCCTTGCAGCTTATACCAAAATGCTAGATGAAAGAGAAAAGCTAAGAACTGAATTTTTGGACACAAAGAAAACAGAAATTGATTCCAGAAATGCCAAGCCTCTGGAAATCAATCCCAAGATGACAATGAAGAATTAACTAAACATGGAACTTGTATGTCAGGATTGAAAATGCAGTCATCTAGGAAAGACTTTGGAAAGTCTTACTGACTGATGCCTTAGAACACTGCTTCCTGCATGCTAAGCCAACAACCTTTTTAAGTGAGTTATATGAACAAAACCACTGTAAGCCTGGACTAAAAGTGATATGAGGGAGAGATATGGAAGGGGAAAAGGCTTTAAGAAGAAAACCATGGAAGCTGAGATCTAGAATTAAGACATCTCCTTTGGCCAAGAGAGGAACCCCACCCATGTATATGGATAGGGTGAGTTTTCTCCAGCAGTTGAAGAGGGTGGATGTTACAGCCTGCAGTTTGGGAGAGTTTTGCCACCCCAGGATACTGAGAGGATGGAGCATATTCCCCTGGAGTCGGGGAGAGTAAGGTTGACACCACATAGGTCTAAACAAGAGTGGGCCTGCCCCCATAAATTAGGAAAGGCCAAGTCATCAGTCCATGGCTCTGAGAGGGTTGCGCCTGTAGGAAAGTGGTTAGAGAAAATATTGCCTCCCTGTCACTGTAGTAAGGGAATTGAGAATCCACCCCAGAGATTGGGGAAGATGTGGCCTTCCCCCAACATTCTTAGAGGTTGAGGTCTGGAGCTCAGTCACCACTCAGATGCTTAATGAGTTGTCTCCAAGAAAATGGCTGTTGAGCAACCCTGTGGAAAAGATGGGTCATCATGAGACTCCAGGGAGAACAAACCATCATCTTGAGAATGACTTTCTGTCTTTGAAATCTAATGCAGTATGCCCTGCAGTTTTAAAGGACGCATGACTCATGTTTCCCTCCCAATTTCTCCTTATGGTAAGGCAAATGTTTATCTTTTTTCTGTCCCTTTATATATTGGAAGCAGATAAATTATTTTGTAACTTTCAGATGGCTACAGCTATACCAGACTTTGCACCCAGACAAATGGTATTTTTTTAAACTGATTGTGAAATGATATTGTACTTAGCATTGTTACTGATCTAAAGATTTTTGGAATATTGTAATATATTTTTTAGAAATCAGAGGGTGGAGTATGGCACTTTGATGTTATTTATGAATTCCAAAAAGAGATCTAGCTTATGTTTTTAAACTTGTCTGTTCCTCTGGGGGTGAAAACCCTTTGATTGTATTAGATTCAACTGAGATGTCTGATTAAATAATGTTAAGATTAAAATTTTGATTCAACCATTTCATTAGAGTGTGACTCAGCATTGAGTCCCAGCCCCTTGGTGGACTGATAAAACAGACTCTTATGAAGAGAAACAGATACAGAGAAAAAAAAAAAAAAAACACAGAGGAAGAGAGACAGCTCATTAGACACAGCAAAGGCCCTAGGGAAAGAAATGAGCCTGATAGTCTATAGCTGACCTTGTGAAGAGACCAAATAAGCCATAAGCCAACCCGAGAAAGATGGAATCCCTAGTGAAAGAAACGATCCTTTTGCCAGCCTAGAGCTTAGATCAGAGGAAGCTGGGACCATGGAGACTCAAGTGGAAGAAGGATGGCTAAACCTGCACAGCCATCAATTGCCATCATGCTTCTACAGATGACTAATGACTTTGGGTGAGAAAGCACTTCTGAGTTGGGCTCTTTAGGGCTTTGTCACTGTAAGCTTCTACCCAATATAAATATTTTTTATAAAAGCCAACAGAGTTCTGGTACTTTCCATTAGCACCCTTTGGCTGACTAAAATAGGGTGTAAAAGGGGATATGGGAATTTTCTTTTTGGAGTAATGAAAACATTTTGAAATGGACTGAGCTGATGACAGCACAAGTTGTGATAAAAAGGGGACACATTTGAGTGCACACTTTGTATGGATTGTACAATGCAGTTGAAAGTATAACACAGTGAACCCTGGGGTGAAAGATAGAATGTGGTTAGCTGTAGAAATTTGAAAACATTCCCTCATGAACAATAAAAAATATACAATATTAGTAAATAGTGTTAATATTAGGATGGTGTTTTAGTTTGCCAAAGTGGTGCCAATGCAAAGTACCAGAAATATGCTGACTTTTATAAAGGGAATTTATGTGGGGTAAAAGCTTACAATTCCAAGGCCACGTAAATTTCAACTCAAGGCACCATAAGAGGTGATTCTCACCCAAGTCAGTTGCCACATGTTGAAGCAAGATGGTGGGCAATCTCTGCCTGGTCTCTGCTTCCTCTCTGGGCTCTACCATCTCCTGGAGCTCAGCTGTGGGCAACTAGTCATAGGGCTAATCTCATACTGGGCCTCCTCTCTCAGGCTAAGCTACTCCAATTTCTTCCCCAATTCAGGTGCAAGCTATCAAGCATGTATGTTTCATCTCTCCAGGGGCCTCAGCTACTTGAGCCTCTCCTTTCTGTCACATGACAGGATCAAAAAGGTAGAGCTCTCTTTTCCTGTGTGCCTTAAATTTATCAGATTCAGCAAGTCGGTGGATACTCAACCTGAGCCACACCTCACCAAGGGAGTCCAGTTGAAAACGTTCCAGTATTGAACCAAACCACAAACATAACCTTTCGTTTTTTTGATCCATAAAATAATCTCAAACTACCACAGAAAATGTGGGGAAAAATAAAGCAAATACAAAGCCATGCGTTATAAATAACAGTAATTTTATGGCAATGTTCTTTCATCATTTGTAAGAAATATGTCACAAAAATGTAAAGTGTTGGTTGTCAGACAATGAATGAGAACCCAATATGGTATGCATGATTGTTTCATTAACTCAACATGTCAAATAAAGATAAATGAATGAATGAATAAATAATAAAAAAATTAGACTTAAAAAGTGTAAGGGATTCACATTTAACTCACATACCCACAAAAGCATTTTCCCCTATTATTAATCTTTTCTTACTGGGGTATTTGTTACAATTGAAGAAGCAATATTGAAGCATTATTTACTAACTAGTAACCTAAGACTACAGTTTACATTACGGTTACACTTTTCCCTGTAGCTTTTTAGGCTTTGACAAAGGAATATTGTCATATATCTGTCACTGTGTTATCACAGATCAATTCCAATGCCCTAAAAATGCCTTGTCTTACACCTATTCATCCCTTCTTTTCCCCTCAGGGCCTCTGGTAACCACTATCTTTATATCAATATTACAAGTTCTTACCTTATCACATGATAACTAAAATAACACTAAATCTACTTTGGTCCATGATTACTCTCCCCTTATATTTATTGATTCCTGAATCTTGAAGAACTTGGTATGAGGTTCAAGTTGAGTGCTTCAGATTGAGAGGGTCCCTAGATCTTATGGTGCAGATGTTTTTGGGGGATGGGATTAGTCTAACATCATCATTTTGTTAATTCTGGGCAAGCCAGAGGCCACAAATCTGATGAGACACAGGACTCAACATATGTATGAACAGACCAAATATTTTAGTCTCTGAGACAAATATTTACTGGGAATAGTGAGTTAAGAACATCTAAAAATATTTAATATTTTAATAGATGATAATATTATAAAACAATATATATATAACATACCATGAATTAAGAGAATTATAAAACCAAATATTTCTTTCTTATCATTAAATTTAAAAAGTGCTTAATTATTATACTATACTATGTAATAATATTATTTCAGATTATAAATTTAAATTCATCTCTACACTAAGTATCTTCACTACGAACAGTCTTAACTGTATTTAGGCAGCATTCTCCAAAATAAAAGTATGGGATAAGGAAGCTACAAAGAAAATACCAAAAATTCAAAACAATAAATAATACAATCAGCACACTCTATTAAAATAATAGAAGTTAGTTTTAAAATATAAACAAATTACACCATTCTAATTTTCATTAAAAGAAAATCCTCTCCAGTATTTAGTAAATTGAAGAATGTCTAAAAATTTATATATATGTTGGTTTGGATAGCAGGGGGGTTGCAGCTGGGGTGGGGGAGGGTCATTGGTGTGGGGTGTCAGGGACAGGGATGCATGGGAGGAAGTTCACCTGAGCATACATATAAGGTATATAAAAATGTTCAAGTGTTCACGGGTCACTGTCAAAGTGGGTGGAAACACACACAATAAACAAGAGAATACTGAATTCCCATCCTGGAGAGCTCAGCCACATTTTCTAAGGGAGTGGAAACAGTCCCCCAAGTGCAGTGGTAGTGACTTGAGAAGGAGGATGATTCACTGATGGGCCCTTGATATTGATGATTAGGCTTATGACTCTTTGCTCTTGAAATTGAAACTTAGCCTACTGTTATGGGGTGCCTAAGGGTTGCCTCCTGAGAGCCTCCTTGTGGCTCAAATGTGGCCTCTCTCAAAGCCAAACTCAGCATATGAATGCATTACCTTCCCCCCAGCATGGGGTATGACTCCCGGGGATGAGCCTCCCTGGCACTAAGGGATTGCTACCAAGCACCAACTAGCATTTCAACTGGAAAAAGACTTGAATAAAAGGGAGAAAAGGTAAAAACAAATGAGTTTATATATGGGTAAGAGACTTCAAAGTGAGTTGCGAGGTCATCCCAGAGGTAACGCTTGTGCACATCTCAGCAGGATTTTGCAGACTTCCAAAGTGTATGCTACCCCAAGTGGTGAGGCTCCTGGGGGCTCTGTTGACACCCAGGTCCCATGGTCAGGGCAGATGGCTCTGGAGTTTGGTGCCTTGCCAGTGGGCCTTACTTTGGAGTTTGTGCTCCTGAGAGTGACAGAGTTGGACTCATTTATGTCTTCCCTGCACATGGCTCATCTGCCCCTTCTATTTGGACCTGTACTTGGTTCTGGAGTTTGTAGGTATATGTCTTTGGGCTCTCCATGTGCCACCTAGGTCCAGAGACTTGGTGGAGCTGCAGTACCTACTCTATAGCTCTAGGCTCTGGGTGCAGTGAGAGGGAAAAACATTGTAATGCTGGGGCTTTTTTGGGACCTGGGAATCATCCTGAGTGACATTGTAGCAACAGATATAAGCTATTTTATATCATCACATAACATGCAGAACTGTGTGGAGAGAGTGTAGACTACAATGTGAACTATGGTGCATGCTTAGTGGTGGGACCCAGAAAGTGTTTGTCAATTTCAATGAATGTGCCACACTGATGGGGGATGTTTGTATGGGAGGTTGTGGGGGGTAGGGAGGAATCTCTATATTTTTTGTGTGGCATTTATGTAGTCTAAGTATCTTTTAAAAAATAAAAAAATTGAAGATAAATAAATAAATATAATACTACATAAGACAAGCAAAGCTCAAAGAAAGGAAAACCAAACAAAACATGCACCTTAATACTTGTTTCAATAATAATAAAAAGTGAAAAAATTAATCTTCTGCATCAAACTCTTAGGAAACAGAAAATGACAGGGTAAAATCAAAGAAAGTAAAAGGAGTAAATAACAAAAGCCATAGTAATTAGGCAATAAAAAAGATAGCAAACATAATTATTAGCTACTTCTTAGGAATTAATCAATAATGTAACATTATAGAATAAATTTCCTTCTGACCTAGTCAAGGAAAAATGTACAAACACAAAGGGGAATAATCAAGAATCTTAAGATCTGACAGAAGAATTATATGGAAGCAAATTAAAAAAAAAAAAAAACAGAGGAAATAAAGCATTTCACCAAATTATTATTTATTATAACCTGAAAAAAAAAGAGTCTAACATGTTTATTTGTAAGAAATAGAGATGGTGTTCAATGTCCTTCCAGATTTCACAGGGAATTGTTTTTTGCACATATTTATTGAGATATATAATACATAAAAGATATCTTATGTGTACAGTTTAATGTATATATCCATGGAAACAGGATCCGGATCAAACTATGGGATAGCTCCACCAATAAATTAAATTCTCCTGCAGAGCAAATATAGCTCCAGTGGTTGAGAGCCTGCTTCCCATGGGTTCAACCCCCGGTACCTCCTAAAAAATAAAGTTCATTTTTGAAGTAAATACTGTCCTGTGGTACTCATTTAGAAATATATAACTTGACACAAAATAATTTGTCAAATATCAATTATTTTGTGTGTTTTTTTTCTGCATTCTTTTTAAAGGAACTATATTTTATGCTTTCTCCATGTAACTGCCTTATTTCACTTACTATAATGTCAGTTGAGATTCTTATATTTTGTTCTTTTTAGGAAATTGTCCATTTCATCTAAAATTGTTTTATTGTCACAGAGGAGTTCATAACAGTCTTATCTCTAAATTCCCTCTTTAATGATATTCCACTTTTCATTTCTGATATTGGAAATTTTTGTCACTTCTTTCCCCTCACAAAGAATTACCTTCCATAAATCTAAATATTGGAGTTGTCTACCTCTCTATTTATTATTCATTTTCTATTTTATGAATTTATATGGGCATATTCATTTCTTTTCTTCTAATGTCTGTGGGTTGTTTTTGTTTTTTTTTTCTTTTCCTTTTAACTCTTGAAATGGGTACTTATATCTTTGGGGTTTCAGCCTTTATTATTTGTAATTGCATTCATTTAAGGTTTAAAATTTCCTCTAATAACAGTATTCCTTGCAAATGCAAATTGTGATATATTGTATTTTCTTTATCAGTAATTTAAAAATATGTTCTCATCTTTAAGCCATTTCTCCTTTAATCCATAATACTTAAGCAGGTTGTTGTTCATTTTCCTAATGTATATTTATATTAAATTTATATTTCCGCTATTGATTTCTAAAATAATTCCACAGTGGTTAGAGTAAAAACTATATGATTTCAATTTGTCTTATGGCTCCTCCTATTCTTCACAGGCAGCTGTTTCCTATAAGAAAATTATAGCAAGTTTGATAACAATATCATCATAACTTCTAAGTTGTTCTGAATTTTTATGAGGAGAGATAGAATTTTCTTTTACTAAGAGATAGGTGTGTTAAAATCCCCCAATATTAATATGGATTTATCAATTTTCCTTTTATTTTTGTCTCATACATATTACGTTCATCAATTTTAATGTAAAATATTCCTCATGAACTAAAATTTATTGTTAAAAAATAAAGCTTCACCTTTTGTAATTCTTTTCCCTTAACATCTACATTTTTAGATAATATTAAAGCCATCTGAGATTTCTTTTGGTTTATGTTTTATGCAGATATTTTTAAATGCTTTTGCTTTCAGCTGATTTCTGTCCTAATAGTTGAAACAGACTTATTATAAATGACATATATAGGTTGTATTTCTAGCAAGATATTCTTTATTTTTTGGTACATTTAATTAAATTATGAATGGCATCAAATTTAAACTTACCATAAACCCTTGGGAATTTTACAAATTTTACAAATCTTTTCAAATATATTTGCCCATTTTATTGGGTTGTTTGCTTTTAATTATTTAGTTTAAATTATTCTTTATGATTCTAGATTTAAGCCCTTTGTTGGATGTATGTTTTGCAAATCTTTTCTTCCAGTGTGCTCTTTTCTCTTAATTTTTTTAACAGTGTATGTTTTTATGCCTATCATATAGTCTTGGCTTCCGTAGCTTAATAATACTTCTTGAAATCAGTTGTGTGTTTTCCAACTCTCTTTATTTTCAAAAATCTTCAGCTATTCTACAAATCTTGCCTTTCTATATAGATGTCACAGTAAACTTATCAATTTGAATACAAAAGACTACAGAGATGTTCAAGAAAAAGAATAATGTTCATTACTGCAAATTCTCTAATGAAAAATTGCTCCGTTCCCTTTCCTTTCTCCATATTTTGCTGGCATAATTTTTTTTAAAATTACAAATCAGGGTCAGAGAATAAACTTAAGAAAAACCTTAGGACAAGTATTTTTGAGTGTGTGTGTGTGTTATGTATAATTTTTATTTTCAAATAATTTCAAACTAATAAGACAAATGCAAAACAATACAAAACCCATAGGGAACTCCAGCACAACACCCAACTAGTACCCAATCTACCAATTTTAATATTTTGTCACAAATGCCATCTCATTTTATCGATCTACCTATCAATCTATCAATATTAGAACATTTGAGACTAGTTGAATACAGCAATTTCCTTGAACATTTAATAATTCCTTTGCTATAAGACCAAGGAGAAATTTATCATTGATAGAAAGTTTTCATTCTCATATTCTAATTTTTAAATAGTACTAATAATGTCATTTTGGGCATTTTCTTCTCCATTATTAGATCCAGTCCAGTGTCATTATTGCATTTAGTTGCTATTGTCTCTTTAGTCTTTCTTGTCTTTTATTGTGAAAAGATATATGCAGCATGAACTATCCCATCTCAACTGCTCCCAACCATACAATTCAATGAGGTTAATCTCAACAATATTGTGTTGTGGCCACCATCATCCATTAGCAGAATTTTCCCATCACCCAAAGCAAAACCTTATACCCATTATTTATTTAATTACTTTTTTAATTTTAAAAGATGCTTAGATTAAATAAATGTTACACAAGAATTACAGGGCTTTCCATGTTCCCACCTCCCACACCTCTCCTAACCTCCCACATAAACATCTTTCATTAGTGTGGCACATCACCTGCAATGGATATACACATCCTGGGGCTTTGCCACAAAGCATGGGCCGTAGTTTACATTGTAGACCACACTCTCTCCCACACAGTTCTGCATGTTCTATGCTGATGTACAATGGCCTATATCTTTCATTGTAATGTCACTCAGGATAATTCCCAAGTCCTGAAAAAGCCCCTGTATTACAACTGCTTTTCCCTTCCCTGTCCCAAAAGTGTCCAGTGGCCATTGGCTCCACTTCACTGTTGTAATTTCTTCCATTGCTTGAATCACAATATGCCCACAACAGAATACCAACAGTCCACTCTAGTCCATAGCTCTTCCCCCAATCCTGAAGAGTTTGGGTTGGTGATGTCCAGTCCACCTCCAAGTGAGAGGGGACTTATATCCCATGGATACAACAAATGGGATTATCCTGCCTGCAGGTGCAGGCTCACTCCATTCCCTAGGAAGGCCATTGTCCATCATCTTCTCTTCACTAGGGGACTTGGGTGAGTCCATTGAGATGTAGAGTATGAGTTGCAGCTCCACGGAGATTCCAGGCACAGCAGGCACATGGGCAGGCCAGAGGCTCCAGTCTCTGGAAGTACACCTACAAACTCCAGCATTGCATATAGGTTTCAATAGAAGGGACTGATGTACCCTGTGCAGGGAGGACTTATTTGAGTATAACTCTGTCATTCTCAGGAGCACAGATTCCAAAGTAGAGCCCACTGATAAGTCAACAATCCCTGGAGCTATCCCCCCTTATATGGGACCTGGGTGTCTCCAGAGCCCTCAGGAATCCCTCTGTGTGGGGTGATATCTACTTTGGTGTTCTATGAGATCCTACTGAGTTGTGCATAAGTGTTACCTCTGGGATGACCTCTCTACTCTCTTTGAAGTCTCTTAGCCACATGAACTCATTTGCCTTTACCTTTTCCCCCTTTTATTCAAGGTCTTTTTCCAGTCGTATTGCCAGTTGGCTCTTGGTATTAATCCCTCATTGCCAGGGAGGCTCATTCCCAGGAGTCATGTCCCATGCTTGGGGGAAGGTAATGCATTCATATGCTGAGTTTGGCTTAGAGAGAGGCCACATTTGAGCAACAAGGAGGCTCTCAGGTGGCAACCCTTAGGTGTCCCATAACAGTAGGCTAAGTTTCAGTTACAAGAGCAAAGACTTATAAGGCTAGTCATCAATAACAAGAACCCATCAGTGGACCAACCTCCTTTGCCAGACACTGCCCCTGCACTCGGGGGGCTGTTGCTGCTCCCTTGGAGAATGTTGCAGTGCTCTCCAGGCTGCGAATTCAGTATTCCCTAATTTATTGAATGATTGTCTACCCACCGTGACCATGCCCCATTCCTTGATCATTTGAACAATTTTATATACCTTTCATGTATATTCAGGTGAACTTCCTCCAATGAAATGCCCATCCAAGACACCCCTCAACAATGATCCTCTGCTGCCCCTGTTGTAACCTTTCTGTTATCTAAACCTTCCTTGAAGATGAAGCCCATAAATAGCAAAACACACTTAACAGGAAAATGAAATAATAATGATAAGCTTAAATGTAAGAGTTAAAATACATGGAAACTCAGAAAAAAAAAAGCTAAAAATAAAATAAAGTGAAAGGATTGGGACACTCAAAAATGGTAAAAACAAAAAAAAATTAATTGAAAAATAAAAAAAATAAAAAATGTATTATTGTTATTTTTCCCTTTTATGACTGCATTATCAGGTGTCCAGTATGTACCCTGGCACATTCCCCCTATCACTCCCCAGTGTCTCCCAAATTTTCATTTAATTTCCAAAGAAGTTTTAGGTCACAGCAAAGTCACACAAAGAATACTAGAGACTCTCATATACCCAACCTCCTTCTCCTTTCCTCACCCCATATTAAAAGCTTCTTTTTTTCTTGTGGATGGTAGCATTGTTATAACTGTTATACAGATAGTGAAACATAGCTACTAAACATTGTCAATGGTTTACAGTATAGTTTACAATTTAGACAGTGTAGTTTAATAATTTTTGATGATATTTACCATGTCCTGTGTCCATTAATGTAAGGTAATGAAAAACATTTCCTATGACCACTAAATACCCTCTGTTTGATCTTTTCTGTTCCTTCCTCACCATCCCCCTGGGGCACATGACACTCCCCTGTCTTGACTCATTGGATGAAAAGATTCATAGTTACATGCAATAAGAGGTCTTAAGGTGCTGATTATCCTCCCCTATTATTAGGATCCACCCTTGCTTCTAAGAAACACCCACCTGTCCTCCCAAAGATGGGGGTCCATCTCCTTCCTACTCACCGTGTGGGTCTCCACTCCCCAATGCAACACATTATGACAGAATGAACACTCACACACTCCCCAGAAGCCTACTTCAGATGCACTCCATCCTGAATGCTCCCCCAACCTGCACCCTAACCCAGTGACACTACCTTGTCATATTGCCATAAGAGCATTCCCACTCCCGTACTTTCAACATCATACCCACAATTACCATATTCACCTAGTCCTCCTCCCATCTCTTCCCCCAGTATCCTGGATATCTTAACCTGCTCTTTCTAATCTACCCACCTGTCAACCCGGCACCACCAAACCCAGTAATATCACTACCCACCTATCCTATCCTTCAATATGCAACTAAACTCTATCACTTTACCATAGATTATGTCCATATGGGTGATGGCTCACAACCTTCTCTTCTCTTTCTCTCCCTTGTTAACCTGTCTTTCAGACAATGGTTCTCAGAGACTGCTCACTTTCCTCAATTCAGATCGGTGAGGTTATGAAAATGCCTCATGAAAATGTAACACATTTATATGTTTTATCAGTATGCCCCATGTTAAACTCTTCCCATGCATCCCTCACAACTGACACCACACACCGATGATCCTCCACTGCCACAGTTGTAATGCTTCTGTGATACAAAACTTGTTCAGTAATGAAACCAAAATCAATGAAATAAAATTGTTAAGAAAATGAAATAATGATAGTTTAAAAATAACAAACAAAATTTTAAAAAATGAAAAATTGGATTAATTAAAATAAAAAACATAAAATTTAAAAGAATTTTTATGACATTATGTCTTTCATCACTGTAAGATCTGTTACCTTGTATGTACAGTGACATTTTCTAACGTTTATTCCCCCAGTGTGTTATTTTTTTCATTTGTCTTCAAAGAAATTTTAGGTTATAGAAAATTCACACACAGAATATACGAGATTCCCTTAAAACCAACAACCTCCCCCTTTTCTTCTTTCTCTTATTAATAATATTTTATATGTGGATGGTACATTTGTTATAATTGATGTACAAATATTGAAACATCGCTACTAACCATGGTCAATGATTTAGAATATGGTTTACATTTTGGACCATACATTTTATAAATTTTGATGAAATTTAACATGGATTGTATCCATCATTACAAGATCATGTGGAACAGTTCCATCACTCCCAAAATGACACCATGTTCCAACTATTATATGCATCCATCACCCTCCTCTCAGGACCCACGGTGGTCAGCAAAGTTCATTCCTTGAAGAACAAGATTCATACCTAATTGCAACAATATTGAGGGCTTAATATACTGGCCTATCCTCCCCTATTAGGATTGCCTATGCTCTCAAGAAAATACCACACCTCTATTTGATAACATAACACCAGGATGGGAGTCCAACTTCTTCTTGGTCATTATGTGGGATTAAACTCACTGATAAAACCCGCTATGACAATATGAATATGCACACACTCCCAAGGAGCATGCCCCAGATACACCCTGTCTCAAATGCCCCCACATCCAGCACCCTAAATCAGTAACCCTTTCCTATTATATTTCCAAAAAAACATTCCCAATATTGTAGTTTTAAACAGATAATTGCAAATCCCCATTTTTCACCTGGTACCTTACCCAACCCTACCTCTGTTCCATGAACAGTCCAGCACACACTCACAACACTAAGCCCTTTACAAACCAGCATTGCCCAACCCAATAGAAACACTGCACCACTGTCATGCCCCTCCACTACATGACTACACACTTCCACCTTATCATAGATTTTGACATTGGCTCACAATCTTCTTCTCCCTTACTCTCTCTTATAAACTTATCTTCTAGACTCTAGCTCTGTTAGTCTGCTCAATTTGCTTAAATCATATCAGTGTGGTCATGTAACATTTGTCCTTCAGTTCCTGGCTTGCTTCACTCAATGTTAGGTAATCAAGATTCATACATGTTATCCATATGCTAATACTGAATTCCTACTTACAGCTGACTAATATTCCATTGTATGTATATACCACATTTTGTTTATCCATTCAGCTGTTGATGGACACTGCAGTTGTTTCCAACTTTTGTCAATAATGAATAATGCTGCTATGAACATTGGTGTGCAAATATCTGTTCATAGCCCTGCTTTCAATTATTCTAGGTATATACCAAACAAAGGGATTGCTGGATCATATGGCAGTTCTATAGTTAGCTTATTGAGGAACCACCAAAATGTTCTACATAATGGCTGCACCATTCTACATTCCCACTGGCAGGGGATGAGGGTTCCCATTCCTCCACATCATCTTTAACACTAGCAGTCCTCTGTTTTTTTTAATAGGCCACCAGTCTAATGGGTGTAAGATGATACCTCATTGTAGTATTGATTTGCATTTCACTAATAGCTAGTGATGTTGAGCACCTTTTCATGTGCTTTTTAGCCATTTGTATTTCTTCTTTGGAAAAGTGTCTATGCAAATCACTTACCTATAGTAAATGGAATTTTTGTCTTTTTATTTTTGAGGTGTAGGTTTTCTTTTTATGTGCTAGATATGATGCCCCTATCAGATATATGGTTACCAAATATTTTCTTCCATTGAGTAGGCTTCCTTTTAACTTTCTTGAAAAAATCCTTTGAGGTGCAAAAGTATTTAATTTTGAGGAGGCTCATTTATCTATTTTTTTCTTTCATTGCTCATGCTTTGGGTGTATAGTTCATGAAACCTTTTCCTAATACAAGATCCTGTAGATGTTTCCCTAGATTACCTTTGAAGTTCTTTACAGGCTTGGCTCTGATACTTTGAACTTTGATCCATCTTGAGATAAATTTTTTTATGAAGTATGAGATGGTTTTCCTCTCTCATTCTTTTGGATATAGATATACAGTTCTCCCAGCTCTATTTATTGAGGAGGTCATTCTCTCCCATTTAAATACATTTGGTGGCCTTGTCAAATATTAGATGACCAAATGACTGTCAATTTGGTTCCATTGGCCAGTATGTTTATTGTTGTCCCAATACCAGGCAGTTTTGACCACTGTATCTTTGTAATATGTTTTAAAGTAAAGTGGTGTGATTCCTTCTATTTCATTTTTCTTTTTGAATACATTTTTGGCTCTACATGTCCTCTTTGTTTTCCAAATAAGTTCCATACTTAACTTTTCAAATTTAGTAAAAATGCTGTTGTAATTTTTATTGGGATTGTGTTAAATTTGTAAATCTCTTTGAGTAGCATAGATATACTAATAAGTTTTGGTCTTCCTATCCATGAAAAGGGAATATTCTTCCATTTATTTAGGTCATCTTTGATTTCCTCTAAGAGTGTTGTGTAGATTCCTGCATACAAGTCTTTTACATCTTTAGTAAAATTAAAGCCTAGGTATTTGATTCTTTTAATACCCAGTGTAATTGGGATTCTTTTTCTTGATTTCCTCCTCAGACTGCTCATTAGTGGTGTACAGAAATGCTACTGATTTTTGCATAATAATGTTATAACCTACTAGTTTACTGATCTCATTTATAAGCTCTGGAATCTCTGAATTTGATTTCTCAGTACTTTCCATGTATAGGATCATATCACCTGCAATAGTGAAATTTTTATTCTCATTTTCCAATTTGAGTGACTTTTATATCTTTTTTTATCTAAGTGCTTGAGCAAGTACTTCTAACATAATTTTAAATAACAGTGATGACACTGGGCATCCATGTCTTTGTCCAGATCCTAGAGGGAAAGCTTTTATGATTTCACCATTGAATATGATGTTAGCTATGGGCTTTTCATATATACCTTTTAACAAGTTGAAGAAGTTTTCTTCTATTCCTATCATTTGAAGTGTTTTTATCAGGAAAGCATGTTGTATAGTGATGATTATGTGACTTGTTTCTTTGGGTCTATTTCTGTGGTTTACAACATTGAATGATTTTCTTATGATGTACTATCCTTGCATACTAGGGATGAAACCCACTTGTTTATGGTGTATAATTCATTTGATGTGCTGTTGATTACAACTAGCAAGTAATTTTGTTGGGGATTTTAGCATTTAGGTTCATCAGAGAGATTGGCCTTTAATTTTCCTTTCTTGGGGCACCTTTGTTTGGCTTTGGTGTTAGGGTGATGTTGGCACCATAGAATGAATTAGGCAATATTCCCTCCATTTCTATTTCTTGGAAGAGTTTAAGCAGGATTGGGGTTAATTCTTTTTGGAATGCTTGGTAGTATTCACTTGTGAATCCACCTGGTCCTGGGCTCTTCTTTGTTGGGAGGTTTCTGATGACTAATTTAATGTTGTTTTTTGTGATTAGTTTGTAGAGTTTACCAATTTTTTCTTTTGTCAATGTAAGCTTCTTGGGTGATTCTAGGAAATTTGTCCATTTCCTCTAATTATACATTTGCTTGGCATACAATTTTCAGAGTAACCTCTTATAATATTCTATTTCATTGGAGTCAGTGGTGATATCTCTTTCCTTGTTTCTAATTTTGCATGTTTGCATCTTTTCTCTTTTTTCTTTGTCTTGCTAAGGGATAGTCAATTTTGTTAATCTTCTCAAAGAACCAACTTTCGGTTTGTTTACTTTTTCTAGTTCTTTCTTATTTTCAATTTCATTTAGTTCTGCTCAAATCTTTGTAATTTCCTTCTTTCTACTTCCTTTTGGGTTAGTTTGCTGTTCTTTTTCTTATTCCTCCATGTTTTCAGTTAGGTCTTAATTTTAGCTCACTCTTCTTTTTTAATAAAGGCTTTTATGGCTCTGAATTTCCTCTCAATATAGCTTTTACTGCATCCCATATATTTTGATATGTTGTGTCATCATTTTTATTCATTTCAAGGTAGTTATTTATTTCATTTGCAATTTCCTCCTTGACCCACTGATTGTCTAAGAGTGTGTTGTTTAATTTCATTTCTTTGTGCTTAATCTGCTTCTTTATCCCTTTCTGATTTCCAACTTCATTCCATTTTCATCAGAGAAATTACATTTTATACTTTCACTCTTTTTGAATTCATTGAGAGCTGTTCTCTGGCCTAGAATATGGTCTCTCCTGGAGAATGATACATGTGCTCTTGAGAAGAATGTGTATCCCACTGTATTTGGGTGCAATATTCTTTAAATATCTATTAGGTCTAGATTCTCTAAGGTAAAATTCAAGTTCTTTGTTTTTTTATTGATTCTCTGTTGAGATGTTCCGTGTAATGATGATAATTGTGTATTAAAGTCTCACACTATAATTGTAGAGTCATCTATTTCTCCACTTAGTTTTTCCAATGTTCGCCTTATGTTTTTGAGCACCCTGGTTAGGTGCATTAATGCTTATTGTCACTCTTTCTTCTTGACAGATTTCCCCTTTTATTAATATATATTGTCCTTCTTTGTCTTATACACTAGTTTTGCATTTAACATCTATTTTGTTCAATATTAGTATAGCAACTCCCGCACTTTTTTGATTATTGTTTGCATGTAAAATTGTTTTCCAGCAAATCACTTTTTGCATCCTTTTGTTCATGGTTCTAAGATGAGTTTCTTGTAGACAGTATATAGATGGGTCATATTTCCTTTTCCATTCTGCCAGTCTGTGTATCTGAAGAATTTAAGCCATTAACTTTCAGTGTTATGACTGTCGAGGAATTACTTAAATTAACCATATTTTCTTTAGGTTTATGTATGCCATATGTTGTTTTTATTTCTCTTTTTATCTTTTTAGTTATCCGTACACTCTCCTCCAACTCTCTATTTTCTCCTGTTTTTTCCTTTCAAACTGCAGAACTCCCTTTAATATTTCTTGAAGGGCTTGTTTCTCATTGACAAAATATCTTAATTTCTGTTTATCTGTGAATATTTTGAACTCTCCTTCATTTTTGAATGTTAGCTTTGCTGCACAGAGAATTCTTGGCTGGAATATTTTTTTTCTTTTAGCACCTTAACTATGTCATACCATTGCCTTCTTGCATCCATGGTTTCAGATGAGCAATCAGCACTAAATCTTTTCAAGTTTCCCTGTCTGTGATGGATCTAGTTTCTCTTGCTGCTCAGAATACTCTCTTTGTCTTGAGCATTGAACATTTTGACTAGTATACATCTTGGAGTAGGCCTTTTAGAATTTATACTCTTTGGTATGCACTGCACTTCCTGGACCTGTACATTCATATGCCTCAATATATTTGGGAAATATTCAGTCATTATTTCCTCCTACACTCCTTCTGTCCCCTTCCCTTCTCTTCTCTCCCTGGGAATCCTATAATGTATTTATTTGCGTGTTTCATGTTATCATTCAAGTCCCTAATTCCCTGCTTTATTTTATTTTTTTTTGTCTTTTTATCTATCTTTTCTACTATCTTTCTGATTTAAGCTGTACTGTCTTCCACATCCCTGATTCATTCCTCTACCTGTTAAAATCTACTATTATGTGCTTCCAGTGTATTTTTTATTTCTTGGATTGTGATCATATGTGTTATCTTTTTAGGTATGTTATGTTTCAATTTCTTTAGCATGTTCTTCCTGTGTCTACTCAATATCCTTAATCTCTTCCTTCACTTCATTAATTTGATTCATCATATTGGTTTGGATATCTCTGCTCACTTGTTCCATGTTTTGTATTGCCTCCTGTTTTTCAGTTGTTCATGTCTGGGTCATGTCTTCCTGTTTTTAAATATGGCTTGTAGTTTTTTGTTGATGTCTAGTTATCTGTTTATGTTGATTCATTTATTTGATTGGTTAACTTCTCTTTCTACTCAAGGGTTTTATTTTGTTGTTCTTGCAAGTGTGATAAAGTTTCACTTTGACACTTTGTTCCTTCCAATCTATTTCCTTGCTGTTCTATATGTTTCTTGGAAAAAAATTAGGGTCAGAAGAAAGGAAAGAGATGAGAAGATAAAAAGAATAACAGTAATAATAATAACAAAGTTAAAAGAGGAGCTAAAGAAGACTTGGAAAATAAATAACATGAGTAAAAATTCATAAGAAGTACAGAGGACCAAGAATAAAAAAGTAGAATAGAAAAAAATGAAATGAAAGCAAAATAGAGAAAAAATACAGAATGAATAAAAAGGATGGAATTATGAAAAAAGAGAAAAAGAAAAAAAAGGAAAAAGTTTAAAAGAAGGAAAGAAAATAGAAAAAAGAGAAAAATGAAAATTAAAAAAATTGAAGACCAAAAAAAAAAGAGGTGGAAAAATGAAAAACAACAGATAACAGAAGATAGAAAAATGAACAAAAGAAAAGAAATAATGTAGGGAGAAAAATTTGTAAAAAAAAAAAAAGGGGGCGGGGCAGACAAATAAAAAGAAAACACAACAAACATGAAACCAAACAGCAGCAGCAACAACAACTACAACAACAAAAAAGACAACCAAGGAAAAATAGCTTTCCATTTAGGCTCCTACTGAGCTCAGGCTGCCAGTGTTTATCAATCACCCTGCAGCCTGCCCTCTAAAGCTGACATACTGGGTTTTAGTGGTGAAAATTAAAAAAAAAAATTAAAATTAAAATAAAAATAAAGGAAACTTAAAAAAAATGACAGAATCAAATAATTCTAAAACAAGTGTTCTCTGTCATAAAGTATCTGTTGAATGCGTGATAACCATGTGACTTGCTCTCTTTTTTGACCTGGGAATTGAACCAGGGGCCTTTTATATGCAAAGCAGGAATTCCTCCACTGAACAATTGTCTCCTTAGGTTAATTAGTCTTGAAAGAGCTATCTGCCCCCTTTCCTCCAGGTGTTTTAGAATTCTACAGCTTTTTAGAGTCCTGCTTATTAGGCCCATGTCCCTGCCCCTTTCTATTTTGGCTGTCTCTACCCACTCTCTGCCCAAGTTCATTTCTCCTAGTGTGGCTAGGTGTGACAGCCGGTCTGAGAAGATTCCCCTCTCCCTTCTGCCCAGGGTCACCTCATTGCTGGCTAGTATTCTCCCTGGGATTCAAAGGGGGCTAAGTTGTCCAAACCCACAGAAACAAAACTACTCTCCACTCTTCACCAGAACCCCCTTCCTCCCATTGAATGCTCCCTCCCACTCAGCTAGCTTTTGAGAGCCAGGGGATCTGTGAAGGCTATTTGCCTTGAGGTGGGCTTATCTGTCACCATTTCCAGCCACAAGGGAGGGATTTCCCTTGGGCTGTTTTTCTCTTTGTCCAGCTCCCTCCAGGTCAATGTCTTGAAGACTCCTGCTTTGAGAGATCCCAAAATAGCTCACTTTCGTAGAATTTTGCCCCTTCTCTGCCATGTTTTTTTAAAGAGCCTGGCAGTATCTACTAAAGTGATGCCATTTTCCCAGAACTCCACTCTATTACTCTTCATTCTGTCCTGTATCTCTGAAAAGTTCTGTCCATTTTTTTTGGAATATCTTTATTTTGACTTCTATTTGTAGAACGCTTTTGGTAATATAAAATTTGAATATTACATGTTTTTTTTTCTTGTTAATCCCTTCCAACATTTTGGGCATAGTCTTGATATTATGGCATTTCTTCTGGATTCTTTTATGATATTTAAATATATTTGTCCTTAGGTTACTTGAGTTTATTCTATTACCCTGATGTGAAATTGAAAAAAAAATTATGTCAGCAAAATGGGGAGAAGGGAAAGGGAATGCGGGAAATTTTTCACCAGAAAAAAATTGCAATAATGAACTTTATTCAATTTCTCAAACAACTTTGTATTCTTTTGTATTCCAATTGATAACTTTCCTGTGAAATCTAGATGGAAAGGCAAAATATGTAGAATAGCTAAAGATTTTTGTAAACAAAATAAATTGGAAAACACACAACTGATTTCAAGAAATATTATTAAGCTACAGAAGCCAAGACTATATTATAATGGCATAAAAAGATATACTTTTAAGAAAATTAAGAGAGAAAGAAAAGACGGGAAGTAAAGATTTGCAAAACATAGATACAACAAAGGACTTATATCTAGAAACAAAGAATATTTTAAACTAAATAATTAAATAGCAAACAACTCAATAAAATGGGCAAATATATTTGAAAAGATTTGTAAAATTTGTAAAATTCCCAAGGGTTTATTGTAAGTTTAAATTTGATGCCATTCATAATTTAATTAAATGTACCAAAAAATAAAGAATATCTTGCTGGTAATACAACCTATATATGTCATTTATAATAAGTCCATTTCAACTATTAGGACAGAAATCAGCTGAAAGCAAACATATTTAAAAATATCTGCATAAAACATAAACCAAAAGAAATCTCAGATGGCTTCAATAATATCTAAAAATGTAGATGTTAAGGGAAAAGAATTACAGACTGTACTATTTATCAGTTACAAAAAGGTGAAGCTTTATTTTATAATGATAAATTTTAGTTCATGAGGAATATTTTACATTAAAATTGATGAACTTAATATGTATGAGACAAAAATAAAAGGAAAATTGATAAATCCATATTAATATTGGGGGATTTTAACACACCTATCTCTTAGTAAAAAAAATTCTATCTCTCCTCATAAAAATTCAGAACAACTTAGAAGTTATGATGATATTGTTATCAAACTTGCTATAATTTTCTTATAGGAAACAGCTGCCTGTGAAAAATAGGAGGAGCCATAAGACAAATTGAAATCATATAGTTTTTACTCTAACCACTGTGGAATTATTTTAGAAATCAATAGCAGAAATATAAATTTAATATATCTATACATTTGGAAAATGAACAACAAACTGCTTAAGTATTATGGATTAAAGGAGAAATGGCTTAAAGATGAGAACATATTTTTAAATAACTGATAAAGAAAATACAATATATCACAATTTACATTTGCAAGGAATACTGTTATTAGACTAAATTTTAAGCCCTTAAATGAATGCAATGACAAATAAGAAAGACTGAAACCCCAATGACCTAAGCACCCTGTCAAGAGTTAAAAGGAAACAAACAAACAAACAAAAAACCCTTAGAAAACAGAAGAAAATAAATAAATATTTAAATATAAATTCATAAAAAAGAAAATGAATATTAAATACAGAGACAGACAAATCCAATATTTAGATTTATGGAAGGTAACTCTTTGCCATGGAAAAGATGACACAAATGTTTCCAATATCAGAAAAGAAAAGTTGAGTATCATCAAAGAGGGAATTTAGAGATAAGATTCTTATGAACATCTCTATGACAAAAATATTAAATTTAGATGAAATCAATAATTTCCCAAAAGGAACAAAATGAAAGAATCTCACAGACATTATAGTAAGTGAAATAAGGTAGTTACACAAAGAAGGCATAAAATATAATTCCTTAAAAAGGAATGCAGAAAAAAACCACACAAAGTAATTGACATTTGACAAGTTATTTTGTGTCAAGTTATATATTTCTAAGTGGACACCATAGGACAGTATTGACTTCAAAAATGAATAGAACTTACTTTATTTCTTAGGAGATACCAGGGGTTGAACCTAGAACCTCATACAGGGGAAGCAGGCTCTCAACCACTTGAACTGCATTTGCTCTGCAGGAGAATTTAATTATTATATATTGTTAATTTTTAATTTTTTAAAAAATTTTTAAAAAATACTTAGAGTAATAAATAATATACAAAAAATATAAGGATTCCCATATGTCCCAACTCCCATACCTCCCACAACCTCCCACATAAACATCCTTCATTAGTGGGGCACATTAATTGCAATTGATAAACACATCTTGGGGTTTTGCCATTAACATGGACTATAGTTCACATTGTGGACCACACTCTCTCCCACACAGTAGGAGAAATTAATTTGGTGGTGGAGCTATTCCATAGTTTGATTTGAGTGCTGCTTTTATGGATATAGTCATTAACCTGTACACATAAATTATGTTTTATGTTTAATGTTTGAATAAAAATGTGAAAAAATAATTCCTCTGTGAAATCTGAAAGGACATTGAAAACTATCTCTATTTCTTACACATAAACATGTCAGACTAATTGTTTTTACAGATTATGATAAATAATAATTTGTGAAATATTCTAACTTGCTTACATATAATTCTGTATGTTCTAACTTGCTTACATATAATTCTGCTGTCAGATCTTAAGATTCTTGATTATTCCCCTTTGTATTTGTAGTTTTTTTAAAATTCAGTTAGAAGTAAATATATTCTATAATGTTATACTATTGATTAATTCCAAAGAAGTAGCTAATAATTATTTTTGCTATCCTTTTTCATTGCCTAACTATAATGGCTTCAGTTATTCCTTTCACTTCCCTTGATTTTATTCCATCATTTTCTAACAGGCTGATGCAGAAGATTGTTTTTTCTCATTTTTTATTATTATTGAAAAAAGAATTAAGGTGTATGTTTTGTTTTCTTTTCCTTCTTTGAGCTTTGCTTAACCTGTCTTATGTAGTTTTAGACATTCTTCAATTTTCTAAATACTGGTGAGGTTTTTCTTTTTGATCCAAATTGAAATGGTTTATTTTGTTTATATTTTAAAACTAAACTCTATTTTTATTACATTTTAATAGAGAGTGTTGACTGTATTATTTATTAGTTTTGAATTACTGGTGTTTTCTTTGTAGCTTTCTTAACCCATATTTTTATTTCAAAGGATGCTGCCTAAGTAAAGTTATGAGTGTTCATAGTGAAGATACTTAGTGCAGAGATGAAATTAAATTTATAATCTGAATGATATTATTACATAGTGTAATAGAATAATTAAGCACTTCTAAATTTAATGATAAGAAAGACATATTTGGTTTTATATTTCACTTATCTCATGGTATCTTATATATATTATTTTTAATATTGTCATGTATTAAAAGATTAAATACTTTTAGATGATCTTACTCACTATACCCATTACATATATGTCTCAGTGATTAAAATCTTTGTTCTGTTCATATATCAGTTGAGCCCTGTGTCTCAGGAGAGTTTTGTGCTCTGTCTTGCACAGGAGAAGTAACAAAATAATGATGGTGGAGAAGTCCCATCCCCTCAAAACAGAAAATATCTACAACTGCAAATAAAACAGTTCCTTTGGTCTGCACTATAGTATCTAGAGACCCTCTCAATCTGCAGCACTCAGGTGAACATTATAACAAATTCCTCAAGACTGAGGAATCACTAAACATAACGGGGGAGTAATCACGGAACAAAGTAGATTTCTTGTTATTGTAGTTATTATCGGGTGAGAAAGGAAGAACTTGAAACATTGATCTAAAGTAGTCGTTACCAGAGGCCCTGAGGGGAAAGGAAGGGAAGAATAGGTGTAAGACAAGGCATTTTTAGGCCATTGGAATTGATCTGTATAATAATACAGTGACAGATATATGACAATATACCTTGGTCATAAAGCTACAGGGAAAAGTGTAGTCTTAGGTTAGTAGTTAGTAAACAATACATCAATATTGCTTCTTAAATTGTAACAAATACCACAGTAAGATAAGATGCTGATAATAGGGGAAAATGCATGCATGGCTATGGGAATTAAATGTGAATTCCCTATACTTTTTAAGTCTAAATTTTTTAATTATTTATTTATTCATTCATTTCTCTTTATTTGATATGTTGAGTTAATGAACAAATCATGCATACCACATAGGATTCTCATTCATTACCTGACCACCACCAACTTACATTTTTGTGACACATTTCTTACAAATGATGAAAGAACATTGTGATAATATTACTGCTATTTATAGTCCATAGCTTGTATTTGCTTGATAGACTGCAGCTGAAATTGGGAAGAAATTGGAGTAGCTGAGCCTGAGAGATGATGCCCAGTATGAGATTAGCCCTATGCCTAGTTGCCCACAGCTGAGCTCCAGGAGACTTTACAGCCCAGAGGGGAAGTAGAGACCAGGCAGAGATTGCCCACCACCTTGCTTGTACATGTGACAACTGACTAGAGTGAGAAATCACCTCTTATGGTGCCTTGAGTTGAACTTTACTTGGCCTTGGAACTGTAAGCTTTTACCCCATATAAATATCCTTTAAAAACTCAACACATTTCTGGTACTTTGCATTGACACCTCTTTGGCAAATTAAACACCATCCTAATATTAACAACATGTACTAGTATTTCATATTTGTTATTGTTCATGAGGGAATGTTTTCAAATTTCTACCGATAACCACTCTCCATCTTTCAACACAGGGTTCACTGTGTTATATGGTCAACTGCATTGTACAATCCATACAAAGTGTACACTCAAGTGGCTCCCCTTTTTATCACAACTTGTGCTGTCATCAGCTTAGTCCATTTACATATGTTTTCATTACTCCAAAAAGAAAATTCCCATATCCCCTTTTATACCCTATTTCAGTCAGCTAATGGGTGCTAATGCAAAGTACCAAAACTCTGTTGGATTTATAAAGGGTATTTATGTGGGGTAGAGGTTTACAGTCACAAAGTGCTAAAGAGCCCAACTCAGGTACCATAAGAAGTGCTTTCTTACCTAAAATATTGGGCACCTGTGGAAGCATGATAGCTAGCGATGTCTGTGATGTTTCAGCCATCCTTCTTTCCCTTAAGTCTCCATGGTCCCAGCTTCTTCTGATCTCTGCTCTAGGCTGGCAAAAGGATCATTTCTCTCCATAGGGCTCCTTTCTTTCCAGGCTTGGCTTCTGTGGTCTCTTCAGAAGGTCAGCTGTAGACTATCAGGCTCATTTCTTTACCCAGGGCCTTCGCTGTGTCTAATGAGCAATCTCTCTTCCTCTCTGTTCTTTTTCTCTGTATCTGTTTCTCTGAATGAGGGTCTCTTTTATCAACCCACCAAGGGGCTGGGACTCAATGCTGAGTGACACCCTAATGAAATGGTTGAATCAAAACCTTAATCTTTACATTATTTAATAAGACATCTCAGTTGAATCTAACACAATCAAAGGGTTATAACCCCCAGAGGAAAAGACAAGTTTACAGAAAGCAAAATCTCTTTTTGAAATTCATAAATAACATCAAACTGCCACATTCCACCCTCTGAATTCCAAAAATATATTACAAAATCCCAAAAATCTTTAAACAGTAACAACGCTAAGTACAAAATCATTTCACAATTACTTTAAAAAATACTGTTTGGGTGCAAACTCTGGTCTAGCTGTAGACATCTGACAGTTACAAAACAATTTATCTGCTTCCAATATATGAAGTGATAAAGAAAAGATGAACATCTTTATTACCATAAGGAAAAATGAGTCATGGGTCCTCTATAGTTCTGTAAACCTGTAGGGCATACTTCATTAGATTTCAAAGACTGAAAGGCATTCTCAAGATGATAGTTTGTTCCCCCTGGAGTCTCATGGGGACCTACCATTTCCACAGGCTTTCCTGAAAGCCATTTTCTTGGAGCCAGCTGATTAAGCATCTGGGTGGTGACTGAGCTCCAGGCCTCATCTTCCAAGAATGTTGGGGCAAAGGCCACAGCTTCCCCAATCACTGGAGTGGAGTCTCAACCCCTGTAATACAGTGAGGGGAGCAACTTTTGCCCTAATCTCTTGCCTACAGGCCCAACCATCTCAGAGCCATGGGTCATCGATTGGGGTTAGGCCCACCCCTATTCAAATCTATGAGGTGTCAATCTTACTCTCCCCAACCCAGGGGGATATGCTCTACCCTCTCAGTAGCCAGGGGTGGAAAAACTCTCCCAAACAGCAGGCTGAATCATCCACACTCTTCAACTGCCAAATCAAAATCTCCCTATCCATATGCATGGGTGGGGTTTGGTACTTGGCCAAAGGAGATGTCTTAATTCCAGATCTCAGCTTCCATGGTTTTCTTCTTAAAACCATTTCCCTGTCCATAACTCTCCTCCATGTCATTTTTAGTCCAGGCATACAGTGACTTTGTTCATACAGCTCACATTAAAAGGGTTTTGGCTTAGCATGCAGGAAGCAGTGTTCCAAGTGAATAGACAGTGAGACTTTCCAAAGTCTTTCCTAGAAAACTGCATTTTCAATCCTGACTTACAAGCTCCATGTTTAGTTAATTCCTCAAATGGAGCACTATCATCTTGTGGACTGATTTGCAGAGGCTTGGAATTTCTGGAATCAATTTCTGTTTTCTTTGTGTCCAACAATTCAGTACTCAGCTTATCTCTTTCATCTATCATTTTGCTGTATGCTGCAAGGAGAAGCCAAGCCACATTCTCCAACTTTTCTTTGGAATGCTTTTCAATTAAATGTCCAGGCTCGCCATTTTCAAATTCTGCTTTCCATTCAGACATAAGGCATAATATCTTTTTAAGTTCTCTGTGACTTTAAAACATGGATTGCCTTTCCTCTCATTTCCAATAATAGATTACATCCAAGTCCTCACAAAATGTCTATTTAGTGACTGTATTCCTACCAACAGTCTCTTCCAAGCACTCTAGGCATTTTCTCTCAAGCATCTCACAATTATTTCCTTCTAGGTCCTTATCGAAAATAACTTTAGCCTTCATACTGCAACCAACAGTCTCTTCAAAGCCGTCTAGGCCTTGCCCATCAAGCATCTCACAATTTCTCCAAAAAATTCCCCTTACCTATTTATAAAACCATTCCACTCCCCAGGTACCAAATTTCATATTAGTCAGCAAAAGACACTGATGCAAAATACCAGAGATCTGTTAGCTTTTATAAAGGGTACTTATTTGAGATAGAAGCTTACAGTCACAAGGCCCTAAAGAGTCCAACACAAGGTACCATAAGATGTACTTGTTCACAAAAATTCATTGGCCACTTGTTAAAACAAGATGGTATTCAATGTCTGCAAGGGTTCAGACTTCTATCTTTCTCTTAAGGCTCCATGATCCAGCTTCTTCTGATCTCAGCTGTAGGCTGGCATAAAGCTCCTCTATCTTCCTGGGGATCATTACTTTCCTGGTTCAGCTGCTCTGTTCACTTCACTAGGTCAGCTGTAGACTATTATGTTCAGTTCTCTTCCCAGAGCCTCTGCCATGTCGAATGAGCTCTCTCTTTCTCTGTGTGTGTGTTCTTCTCTGTAGCTGCATTTTTGCATGAGTCTGTTTTATCAGTCCACCAGGTGGACTCAATGCTGAGTCACACTCTAATTATGCAGTAAAATCAAAGCCCTAAACTTAGCATAATTTAATCAGATATCTCAGCTGAATCTAATACAACCAAAGAGTAACACTCAGAGGAGCAGGCAAGTATACAACATGAGGTAAATCTCTTTTTGGAATTCATAAATAATATCAAACTTCCAAACAACCCCATTATGGTACCTTAGTATTAACACAATATCTTCTTTTACAGTGCTGTAAACTATTACAGCATTACTATAAACTATAGCCTGCAAGTTACATTAGTTATATTTTCCCATTTATCTCCTTATTCTTAACTGCTTGTATGATAAGAATATACTTTTATTTTTACTATTACCATAAGCATCATCCACCACCAAAATCACTATGTTAAACAGGACCTAGATTGTTCTCTAGCTTTATTTCAACCAACATAACATCTTTAGACTAACCACCTCTGCAATGAGCACATTCATAAATCAATAGTGTGGAAAATACTTAATATAATGTGCCACTATCAACTCTAAGATCCCCACAATTTATAATACCCCATAATAAACATTCTACATACATTCAGCATCAGATCCTTCTTCTGAACCCACATTCTACCTCCTAGAGAACTATACTCTCTTGTTTAACACCATTAGTTTAATAATTGTATTTAGTTCATATTAGTGAGATCATAAAATATCTGTCCTTCATTCCTGGCTTATTTCACTCAACATAATGTCCTCAAGGTTCATCCATGTTGTTATATGCAACCCTAGTTCATTTCTTCTTACAGCTGAATAGTATTCCATCATATGCTTATACCACATTTTATATATCCATTCATTGGTTGATGGACACTTGTGTTGTTTCCATCATTTAGCAGTTTAGAATAATGCTACTATGAATTTTGGTGTTCAAATGTCTTTTCATGCCCTTGATTTCAGTTCTTCTGAAAATATTACTAGCAGTTGGATTGCCATATCTTATGGCAGATCTATATTTTGCTGCCTGAGGAACCAACAAACTCTTCTCCAGAGAGAGTTCAACATTTTACATTCCCACAGTGAAGTAGTTTTCCCATTTCTCCACATCCTTTCCTGAAGATTTTCTTTTTAATAGTGGCAAATTTTAAATCATGAATTGTATATCCTTTACTTGTTTTTTAATATATATTTTTTATTTTTAAAGAAGATTTAGATTACATAAATGTTACATCAAAAATAGAGGGGATTCAGGTATACCCTACCCGTTTCCCCTTCCACAATTTCCCCTCATTAGAAACATATTTCATTAGTGTGGTATATTTGTTATAATTGATGAACATATATTGAAGCATTATGGTAAAGAGACTATAGCTTGCATTATAGTTTACACTTTGCCCCTCAAAATTTCACAGGTTTTGAAAAAATGTATAGTGGCCTACACCTGTCATTGCAATGTCCTGCCAGACAATTCCAATATTCCAAAAACGCTCCCATGTTGCACCTATTCTTCCCTCACTTTCCTCTCAAAACTTCTGCTGGCCATTGTCTTTATATCAATGATGTAAGAATCATACACTTGTAATATAATTGTGATGGTTAGGCTAATGTGCCAACCTGGACAGGTAATTGTGCCCAGTTGTTTGGTCAAACAAGCACTGTGCTAATTGTTATACAAGGACAATTATGGGCTTTAGCCATCAGTGAGTTTACTGCATAGATGGCTGATTACAACTACATCGACCAGGGAGATTCCCATCAGCAATGGGTGATGCTAAATCTAATCAGTTGAATGCCTTAAAAGGAGAAGTAATTTCAGCATTCAGAATTTCCCAGCCCATCTCTGGACAGCCAACATCTCTGAGAAACTCATCAAGGACCCTCATTGGACTTTCATTGAGTCCCTGATTTGCAGCTTTCCTGACGAAGTTGGACTTGTGCATCCCAAAGTCACATGAGAGAATTTTAAAAATCTCATACTATTTACTGATATCTTCTTCATTCTGTTTCCCAAAGAACCCTGCATAATTCAGTTATTAAGAGGGGATTGTGGGAGAGTGGGAGGGGGTTGGGTATATGGGAATCCCCTATATTTTATGTGTGACTCTGCTGTAACCTAAAGCTTCTCTGAAGATAAAGCAAAAAAGGAAATAAGACACTAGGGGAACATATGGAGGAAATTTTTACTGTACATGAAAGATAACAGATCTTACAGTGATGAAAGACAAAATGGAAAAATTAATTTATTATTTCTATTTTTGTATTTTATTTGTTATTATTGCTGTATTTTGTTATTTGTTTATTTTCTGTTTTTTGAGGGGAAGAGTGTTTGGTTCACAGAAGTGTCACTGGTGTGGGCTATCAGTGACAGTGTGTGAGGAGGTGTACACCTGGTGCATGCCTATATGGCATATGAATATGTATGAGTGGTCATAGAACATTGCTTCAGTGAGTGGAGACCCCCACAATTGCTGAAACAATATTGAATTCCCATCCTGACGAGTCCTTTTACATTATTTAATAGAGCAGCAAGAATTCCCTGAGTACAGGGCAACACCTAGTGAAGGAGGACAGACAATTACACCAGGACTTTGATATTGATGGTTGTACTTATAAAGCTTTTCTTGTGAAGTTGAACCTTAGCCTAGTATTATATATTGCCTAAGAGTTACCTAATGAAAGCCTTCTTGTTGATCAAATGTGGCCTTTCACTAAACCACACACAACATATGAATGCATTATCTTCTTCCTGGCATGGGTTATGACTAGCAGAAATGAAGTCCTTAGCACTGAAGGATTATTAGGAAGAACTGACTAGCAATGCATTTGGAAAAAAGACCTTGAAATGTTCAATACAAATGAGTTTTTATGCTTAAGATATTTCAAAGTGAGTCAGGAGTTTATTCCAAAGATTATGCTTATACACATCTCAACAAGTTCTCACTGACAGCCAAAGTAAACAGGGCCTGAAACTGTAGGACTTTAGAGTACTCTAGAAAAATCTAGACACTATAGGTAAGGCAAACAAGCTCAAGAATTTGGCTCCCTGCCAATGGGCCTTAATTTGGAATATATGCTCCCCAATGTAGCAGAGTTAGACTCATTTATATTTTCTTAACACATGGCTCTTCTGCTTCTTTTATCTGAACTTATAAATAGCACTATACATGTTATATATATATACATATATGTCCCAGTGACTTAAAACATTGGTCTGTTCATATCCTGGTTGAGCCCTGAACCTCAGCAAAGTTGTGAAACCTATACTCCAGGTCATTGGAGTCACCCAGGCTAATTAACAAAATGATAATAGCTAGTAATGTTATTGCACTTGAAAAGTAAAAGCACTTTTCAAGTGCTTTTTAGCCATTTGAATTTCTTCATCAAAAAAAAAAATCTGTTCAAGTTGTTTGCCTAATTTTTAATTAGTTGTTTATCTTATTCTCATTGAGTTTTATGATATCATTATATAGCATAGAGATCAAAACCTTATTACATCCTCTTCTCTTTCTGTTTTCCTGTCTTTTCCAGTTCAGCTGTTCTGTCTTTGAAATAGCTAATTCTGTCTTCAAGCAATTCAAATCTACTTGTATCTACCTAAAATATATTTTAAATCTTATCCACCATGTTTTTCATTCCCATAAGTTCTGCTACTTTTCCTTACAGGCTTTCAATTTGTTCTGTATGCTCTCCCAGTGTCTTCTTCACATCCTTTGTAACTTTAGTTATATTTTCTTTAAATTATTTGAAGTGAATTAGGAGAGTTGTATAATTATCACTGATTGATTGTATTAAATCCTGTATCTCTTCAGGATGTTTCATTTGTTCTTTGGACTGGATCATCTCTTCCTGTTTCCTAGTATGGCATTGTAATTTTTTTGTATTTTTGCTGATGTCTAGGCATCTGAATATGTTGACTAATTTACTCTGATAGCTAATTTCTCTCTCTTGCCGGTTTTTTTTTTTACAATCCTTCATTGATATTTGGTTCAACTTATTCTCAGTCTATAAAATTATCCTGCTTAAGTTTTCTAAAATCAGGCCAAGGACTCACTAGTGAGGTGCAGATTTTCTCCCAGGGTTTGGATATATGAAACAGCATCTCAGGGAATTGAATGAAAATGTGAAATCCACAAACATTCACAGTATTGTTGTCCCAGAAGAAAAAGGGCATGGAAAAGTGGCAGAAAGAATATTTGAGGAAATAAAGACCAAAACTTCCCAATCCATATGAAGGACATAAATATCAAGACAAGGAAGGACAATGCACCCCAAAGAGATTAAATCCTAATAGGCCCACCCCAATACACCTACTATTCAGAATGAGAAATATCAGAGATAAGGAGAGGATCCTGAAAAGAGCAAGAGAAAAGCAAAGTAACACATACAAGGAACACTTGATAAGATTAAGCACCGATCTAACATCAAAATCCATGGAGGAGATAAGAGAGTGGTATGATGTATTTAATGTACTGAAATAGAAAAACTGTCATCCAAAAATTCTGTATCCAGCAAAGCTGAACTTCAAAATTGAGGGTGAATTCAAAGCCTTCACAGACAAAGACAAAATTGATAGAATAAGTTACCAAAAGACCAAATTTGCAAGAGTTACTAATGGGGCTGCTGCAGCCTGAAAGGAAAAAACAAGGGGGATATATTTGATGAAGAGTTCAGAAATGAAGATTATTATGAAAGGTAAACTAAAGGATAAGAGGACAGACAATAGAATGATATGACAACAGATAGCTGAAGAACAAAATGGATGAAGTAAGCAATGACTTTACAATAATAACATTGAATGTTAATGGATTGAATTCACCATTTAAAAGACAAAGACTGATAGAATGGCTAAAAAAGTGAGCCAGCTATATGTCTACAAGAGACCCTCCTCAGACAGAAGAATACAACCAGTTCAAAGATGAAAGATTGTAAGAAGGTATTCCATACAAATAATACCAAAATTAGCTGGAGTAGACCAGATAAATGGTAAATAACATAACAGTACTTGAACAATAATTACTTAGTGCAACTGGCAAATGATCAGTAATCTCTAATTTTTTTCATACAAAATAAACACTTTCTTTTAATTGGGGGAGACTGGAGAAGAGATACATTTTTGGATACTTCATTTTTCTTTAACCCTTTCTTATTCATACTCTTTAATTAAGTTAATCTATCTGGGTCAATAATGACTTAGCATGACTACTGCTGAACAAGATTTGAATGTTTGCTGCCTCATAAAATTATACTTGGCAAATTGTTATCTCCTGTAATTCATTCCAATAACATGTGAAGTATTCCCAAATAGGAATTTGATTATCCAGAAAGAATTATGGCCTAAATGGAAATTAAATAACTAAACCAATAATTTATTTCATTCTTAGAGTTTATTATGTCCTATAGTTACAGCTGTAATATAAAAATTAGAATTATGTTATAATTAATTTCTATTATATGTAAATTATTATTTACATTCACAAAGGTTTGTTGGTATGCTAATATGTTTTATAATTGATTATTTTAAAACTAACCTGGCCTTGAACTCTCTTTGAGAATTTGTAACTATGTTCAATTTATTTTTTCATTTAGTTTACAATTTTACAATAAAGGAATTTTTAACAGCTAAAAAAGGCCATTGATTACACAGTTTAGATAGGTCACATGGTATGAGAGAATGTATCCCAACAAATCTACTTAATAAACAAATAAATAATTGTACAAAAATAGCCAGAAATAATAGCTATGTAAACCAGGGAAACAGAGATTTAGAGGTGAGGAAATTTCTTGTTTTTTACCGGTTTTTTTTTTTTTTGAAGTAATGAAAATGCTTTTATAATCATTAAAGTGGTGAATACACAACTATGTGATTATACCAAATATCATTCTTGAACACTCAGGATAAATTTTAAGTTTCATTAATATGTTTCAATAAAATTGATTTGTTTAATTTAAAAAAAACCTTATTGCATATGCAGTTTCTAAAACTTTTCTCCCAATGAGTACACTGAATTTTCACTTTCTTAAAAAAGTTAATTGAAGCACAAAACTGTTTATGTTTGAAGGGTTTTCATTTATCTATTTTTCTTTTGTTCCTTGTGAATTGAGTGTAAAATTTAAGAAAATACCACATACCACAAGGTCATGAAGATGTTTTCTGGCATTTTCTTCTAGGTGTGTTATGGCTCCAGCATTTCTATTTAGGTCTTTGATCCATTGTTTAGTTAATTTTTGTATAAGGTATGAGATAATAGTTCCTCATTCTTGCTTTTAGCTATGGCTGTCCACTTATCTCTTTACCGTTTATTGAGTAGATTGTTCTGACCTACCCAGGTGTGTTTGATAGCCTTGTCAAGAATCACTTGATCATAGATGTGAGAGTCTACTTCTGAATTATTGATTAAATTCCAAAATAAGAACAGCAAACTAATCCCAAAGCAAAGAGAAGGGAAGAAATAATAAAGATTACGTCAGAAAAAATTAAATCGAGAACAACAAAACAATACAGTAGAGAGAATCAACAAAACCAGAAAAATCAACAAACCCTTAGCCAGATCTGCAAAGAAAATGAGTGAAGATGCAAATAAGTAAAGGTGGAAATGAGAGGGGTGTAAATTACCATTGACCATGCAGAAATAAAGCAATCATAAGAGCATTCTACGAACAACTTTATTCCAACAAACTAGACAATACAGACAAAATGGACATATTTGTAGAATACCAGAGACAACCTAAACTGAATCTAGAAAAGAGAGAAGACTTCAGTAAACCTATCACTAGTAGTGAGATATAAGAGTCATCAAAATCTACCCAAAATTAAAAGGACAGGCTCAGATGGCTTCACAGGTGAATATACCAATAATTCAAAGACGATATAATATCAATGTTGCTCAAATTCATCCCCAAAATTAAACATAATGTGCCCCACCAAACTCATTCTATGAAGCCTTCACCCTACTACCATAGCCAGACAAAGATAATATGAAAAAAGAAAATTAAAGCCCTATTTCTCTAATGAATATTCATGAAAATCTCCTCAACAAAATATTTGCTAATGGATCCAAAAAGCATTAAAAGAATTATACACAATGATCAAGTGGATTTTATCCCAGGTATAAAAGGGACTTTTGACACAAGAAAATCAAATAGTGTAAGACACTGCATTAATAAAATTAAGAAGAAAAACATGATCATCTCAGTTGATGCAGAGAAGTCATTTAACAAAATGCAACATTCTTTCTTAATAAAAACCCCCCAAAAATTGAATGGAAGGAAACTTTCTCTACATGATTATATATATATATATGAAATACCCACAGTTAACCTGTGCCAGCTGGGCCCGGAATCTCGACGGAGTAGCAATTCCTACTCTACGCCTTAATTGACTCACCCAGGACAACCTGCGCAGAGATGATGATGGACAATGGCCATGCCAGGGAATGGAAAGTCTGCAGCTGCAGGCAGGATAATCCCATCCATCTTATCCATGGGGTATAATCCCCCTCTCAATTGGAGGTGGAGTGGACATTACCATCCCAAACTCCTCAGGATCGGAGGAAGAGCTATGGACTAGAGGGGACTTATTGGTATTCTGTTGTAGACATATTGTGATTCAAGAAATGGTAGAAATTATTACAACATTGATGTGGAGCTCGTGTCCACTGGACACTTTCAGGGCAGGGAGATGGAAAAGCAATTGTAATACAGGGCCTTTTTCAGGACTTGGGAATTGTCCTGAGTGACATTGCAATGACAGATATAGGCTATTGTATATCATCATATAACCTGCAGAACTGTGCATGAGAGAGTGTGGTCTACAATGTGAACTATGGTCCATGCTTAATGGAAAAGCCCCAGAATGTGTGTATTAATTGCAATTAATGTGCCACACCAATGAAGGATGTTTAGGTGGGAAGTTGTGGGAGGTGTGGGAGGTATGGCATATGGGAATCCCTATATTTTTGTGTAACATTTATGTAATTTAAATATCTTTTTAAAAAATTAAATAGAAAAAGAAGAGAAGACAAGCAGAAACATAAGAACACACTGAGAGCAGACATTGAGTGCAAAACACCGTGGTGGTGGTGGTGGGGAAATAAATGAATAAATAAATCTTTAAAAAAGGAAAAGAAAACCAATTAGTGTAAGACACTGCATTAATAAAGTAAAGAAGAAAAATCACATGATCATCTCAATTGATACAGAGAAGTCATTTGACAAAATAAAACATTCTTTCTTGATAAAAACACCCCAAAGATTTGATTAGAAGGAAACATTCTAAACATGGTAAAATACATATATGAAATACCCACAGTTAATCTCTTGTACTCAATAGTGAAAGACTGAAAGCTTTACCACTGAGATCAGGAATAAGACAAGAATGACCATTGCCACCACTGCTATTTCATGTTGTGCAAAAAGTTCTAGGTAGAGAAATTAACCTAGATAAGGACATAAAGTGCACCCAAACAGGAAATGAGAATGTAAAATTTCTGCTCCTTACTGATGGGGCCTATATGATGCTATATCTGAAGAATCATGAAAAATCCACAACAAAGCTGTTAGAACTAATAGATCATTTCAGCAAAGTGACAGCATACAAGATTAAAGCACAAAAAGCAGTAGTGTTTCTGTACAGTAAAATAAGCAATCTGAGGAGGAAGTCAGAAAAAAATTTCCATTTAAATGGCGACTAAAAAAACCCCAAATATTTATGAATAAACTTAACTGAGGGCATAAAGAACCTGTATACATAAAATTATAAAACTTTGCTAAAAGAAATGAAAAAGACCTAAATAAATGGAAGTACATTCTGTGTTCATATATTGGAAGACTAAATATTGATAAGATATCAATTCTACCTAAATTGACTTACAGATTCAATACAATCCCAATAAGTACTCCAAGAGCCTTTTTTTACTGAAATAGTAAAGCCAATTATCAAATTTTTTGGAAGAGTAGACACCCCGAAGAGCCAAAAATGATTTAAAATGAATAAAGTTGGAGAACTATTGTTTCCTGACTTTAAAGCATATTATTTAGCTACAGTGGTAAAAACAGCATGACACTAGCATAAAGGTGGACACATTCCCTTATGCTCTTGAGATAACTTTTTGTAATGTAAAATAAATAGGATGCTAGAGGATAATCTGGGAGCTGTGTAACATAGTAACTTTTTTTTCTATCTGGTTGCATCATTTTCTTTTTAATTTTTTAGTTCATTGCTTTGCTGAATGGGGGCCTGCACCTCTTCACACCATGCAAGTCTGGTACACCTTTTTTCCAATTTTACAGGAGGTCTCAGGAGTCACGTCCTCCATATGGTAACTGGGAGCTCAATTACTTTAGCCACAGATGCTTCTTTAGCATAGTAATTTTGTTGGCAGATAAAGATTGTGGTTAATAGTACAAAATTTTTCTGTTACAAAGTGTTAAGAATATGGTGATACAAGGGGGAAACTACAACTAATGTACCTTATGGACAATGGTGATACAAGGGGAAAACTACAACTAACGTACCTTATGGACAATGATAATATTGTAATATTTTTGCAGCAAAGGCAAAGAAGTTATTCTATCAATTCTAAGTGACAACAGGAAGGTATATGTTTTGTGGGATTTTTCCTTTTAGAGTAATGAAGATATTCCAAAATTGACTGAGGTGATGAAAGCAGAACTCTGTGATAAAAATGAGAGCATTGAATGTATTTTGTTTTTTAAGAATTAATTATTGACATTTTTAACCTTTCAAATATAGATTTATTTTATAATTTAATTTATTTGTCTCATTTATTTATTGTATTTTTATTGATTTGTAATTTTTTTTCTAACATTGTGAAAAATTTTATTTAACTGGTTGAATTTACAATCCCTGATGAAAAATGAGTTTGAGTTCTTTTTTCATATATTTGGTGGCCAACTGAACATCTTCTTTAAAAAGGTGTCCATTTATATTGTGGTTTTGAGACAAAAATTCATCTAACAAAATTCACCATTTTTAAGTGTATGATTTGGTGGCTTTTAGTACATTATCAATGTTGTACATCCATCACCACTATCTGCTTTCATAACATTTTCATTACCCCCAACCCAAAGAAACCCTATACACATTAAACACTCACTTCTTATTTCGCCCTCTACTCAGCTTCCAGAAACCACTCACCTGATTTATTACTCTACAGATTTTACCATTCTGGATATTTCATGTAAATGAAATCAACCAATATGTTACCTTGTTCTGGATTCTTTCACTTACCATAATATTGTCAAAGCTCATTCATGTTGTAGCATGTACCAGTACTTCATTCCTTTTTATGGCCAAATAATATTCTTTTTTATGGATATACCACATTTGTTATCTACTTGCCAGCTGAAGGATATTTGGGTTGTTTCTGGATTGTGTTTTTTTCCTGGGGATTTTTAGGATTTCTTTATATATTCTGGAATGACCATCATATATATTGCAAATATCTTCTAACACTCAGGGCTGGCTGGCACTTTCACTCTCTTAATGGTAGGTTTTAATGAACATAAATTCTTAATTTTAAGGTAGTCCAATCCCAAGGTCATGAAAATATATTAATATTCTGTATTTTATATTTTCATATTAAATCAACAATCCACCTAGCACTGATTTCATTGTATAAGGTAGGAATCAAGTAGATACCCAATTGATTAGGCACCATTTATTGAAAAGAACATCCTTTTCCGACCATTATCTTAAATCAAATGAATGTGAATGTTAGCCATTTTCTCTATAATCCATTCCAATAACTATTTTAATTCCCATGACTCCACTGAAATACTTCCTGCTAAGTTCCCCACCAATAAATTTACCTTGCCAAAATCATTTTTCAAGTTCCAGTCCTCACTCTACCTGACTTTTCAACAGCATTTGGTATAGTTGATCAGTCCCTTTGCTTCCTATATAAATATATTCTCCTAGTTATTCTGTTTCCTGTCTGATCACTGTCTTTCATTCCCCTTAAAGCATCCTCCTCTTATTCCTGACTTGTAAATGTTGGAATATCCCAGAACTGAGGCCCTGGAAGGCCCACTTATCAATCGACTATTTTCCTTAGGCTTAAATATTAGTCATACACTGCTAAGTCTTAAATTTAAACTTACAGCTTTTATCTTAGCCCTAAGCTCCACATTAATATATCTAACTACCTACTTGAAATCTTCAAGTAAACATACAGTATTTCAACCATAGCACATCTAAAGAGAATTTTTATTTCTTTGTATACTCATTCAAACTCCAATTTATCTCTTCTCAGTAAATGCAAATATCTTTTACCAGCTGCTTAAGCCAATTAACCTTGTTTTTCTTCTTATCCTACTTACAGTCCTTTGGTAAGCATGGTCAACTCATTCTTTAATATGTTTTATGAATATGATCATTTATCACCACTATTACTACCACCATGGTACTAATGCAGTAGCCCTCAAACTAGTCACCCGCTTTTATTCTCATTCACCAAGCACATTTTATCTAAATTACATCATATAACTACTGTTTTTAAACGTATTCTATTCCTGTAAATAGGATCTTTTGATGAGGTTACTTCATTAATATGTTGCCCAACTGATTGAGGATGCGTCTTAGTCCTATTATTGGAGTCCTTTATAAGCAGAATGAAATTCAGACACTTAGGCAAAAAGCCACAGGAGCTGCCAGAAGCTGGAAGTCAACCTAACCTAGACAAGACAAGGGGGCTGATGTAAAAGAAAAGCCAACTATCATGGTTTACACTTAGCGAGACCCAGAATGCCACAGTCTTTTTGGAGAAAACATTACCTTGATGCCTTGAATTAAGACCTCCTAGACTTAAATCTGTGAACCAATGCATTCCTGTTGTTGATGTGAACAGATTGCACAGTATATGTGTTAAGAGGCTGGAGAGTAAAGCAGATATTTAGCAGCATCTCTTGTCTCTACCCCAAAGTTACCAATTGCAGATCCCTGCCATAGTATTGATGATGAAAATTGTTGCCAGAAATTGCCAAATGTTCCCTAATGTGTAACTTTGGCCAGGATTAAGAAACATCATTTAAAAATTATGTGAATTTTAACTTTGTTAGATTTGGTATCTTATATATATATATATATATATGTCAGCAGTCCAATTTTATATGTAATGTTATTTAAAATTTTACATAATGCCTCATATAAATTGACACTTTTAAAAATTTTTACTTAATTATTATTATGAACTTTATATTTTATTCTCATTATCTTATGCTGTATATAATTTCATGTTATTGTATATTATTAGATTTATAAAGTTTTGGAATATTATTATATTCAAGATGTATTGACAATAGTCTTTCTACATATATTTTATTTTCTGTTATAGCTTAGGTAACTTTAATTTCTCATTTTATTTTTTTTAACTGTATCACCTGTTCCTTTCTCTCTGTTTCTATAGTCTTTTATTAAAGTAAAATTGAATGACTTCATTTAAGAAATGTTTATGAGTACAAGTACACATGAATCATTAAAAATAAATAAAATGATGTATAATTCTTTTAATATGTTGTTGGATTCATTATGAAACATTTTGCTGAGGGTTTTTGAATCTATATTCATTACAGATATTAGTCTATAATTTTCTTTTCTCATGTTATATTTATCTGGCTTTGCTATTAGGGAGATATTTGGCTTGAGTTTGATGTCATTAATTTCTGTTTATATTTTAGGAAGTGTTTGAGAAAGATTTGTATTAATTCCTCTTGGAATGATCAGTAGAATTCCTTTATCAAGCCATCTGGTATTGGGCTTTTCATTTTGGGGAGGATTTGATGACCATTGCAGTTTCTTTACTTCTGACTGGTATCTTAGGGTCTTCTATTTTTTTTACTGTCAGAGTATGTTTTTTACATGTTTCTAGGAATTTGCCCATTTTGTCTATTTTGTTGGTATATAGTTGTTCATAGTATCCTCTTATGATCCTTTTTAGTTTGATTGAGTCAATGGTTATGTTCCCACTCTCATTTCTGATTTTTAAAATTTCTATGTTCTCTCCTTTCTGTTTGTCAGTCTAGCTAAGGGTTTGCTGATTCTCTTGAACTTCTCAAAGAACCAAACTTTGGTTTTGTTGATTCTATTTTTTTCCTCAATTTCATTTATTTCTGCTCTGAATATCCACGAATGGGACCTCCTCAAAATGAAAGCATTTTGTACTTCAAAAGACTTTGACAAGAAAGTAAAAAGGCAGTCTATTGAATGGAGAAAGAGTTTGATCTCCATTTTATACAAAGAGATCATACAACACAACGAAAAAAAAAGAAAAGTAATCCAAACAAAAACTGGACAAAAGACTTGAATAAACATTTATCCAAAGAGGAAATACAAATGGCCAAACAGCACATGAAAAAATATTAAAAATCACAAGGTATTAGAGAAATGCAGATCAAAATTCCAATGGGATATCATTTGAAACCATATAGAATGTCCATTATAAAAATAAAAAAAAGAAAACCAAGTGCTGGAGAGGAAGTGGAGAAATAAGAACTCTCCTTCCCTGTTGGTGGGGTTCTAGAATGGTGCAGTCTCTGTGGGAGACACTGTGGTGGTACATCAAGAATCTGAAAAAGAACTGCCATATGATTCAACAATCCCATTACTATTAACAGAAATATATTCAGAAGAACTGAAAGAAAGGATGCTAACTGATATTTGCACACTGATGTTCATAGCAGCATTTTTCACAACTGCTGAAAAATTGAAATAAACCAAAGGTCCATCAACTGATGAATGGGAGTGGATAAACAAAATGTGTTATATACATACATTGGAAAACATCTCAATTGTAAGAAAAATTGATGCATATGACAACACGGGTGAACCTTAAGGACATTATACTGAATGAAAAACACCAGATGCAAAAAAATTATTTATGGTATGGTCTCACTAATATGAACTAAATATGATTAGTCAATTTATGGAGGTAAACTCTGGAATATACATTACTAGGAGAGAGAATTAGGGTTGAGAATGGGAGCTGATCCTTACTATATGTACACATTTTTTTTAACATATCAATTTTATTGATACCATTTAATAAAGCATAGGGAAGCAACTGTGGCTCAAGCAAATGAGCTGCCATTTACCATATGGAAGGCCCAGGTTCAATCCATGGGACCTCCTGGTAAAAACAAGTAAAAATATGTCCCAGACCTTCATAGAAGGTTCAAGCCCCTGTGCAGGGAAGAGATGCACCAAAAAAATGATGCAGCCAGATAAAAAAATTAATTATTTAAATTTATAATTATTTTTAAAAGCATAGATCTATCAATGGTATTCGGTATAATCACATTTTTAGGAATTCATCACTTCAATCATTTTTAGAGCATTTTCAATATTTCAATAATAATAATAAACATAATATTGCATCACCGCTCAAGCTCTTTATGCTTAACCTGCCATACATAACCGCTATTCTGTTTTCATCTCTCTAGTTTATTTGTATATGTATTTTGTAAAAACATCTTTATATATGCTATATCATCCATATTCATATTTTACGTAAGGTTTCACTATGTTATAAAATTGTATGTTACATTTTTTAGTTTTCTTTCTAGTAATATACATGACCTTAGACTTGCCCTTTCAACCACTGTCATACCCATATAATAGCTCTGCTAGCTACAAACACTTTATGCTTTCACCATTTCTATTCATTTCCAAACATTTACATACAAGTTTTTTAACAATTCTGCACAGATTACCCCTCAGATTTCCAATCTCAACCCTCATTCTATTTTCTGGGTTCCTATATTGTATTAATAACTCCATGAATTTACCCAATATTATTAGTTATTGTGGCAGTTTGGCATTGTTTATAAATTCCAAAAATAAATATTAGATTATGTTTGTAAACTGGTCTGTACCTGGGCATGATTAAAATATAATTAAGGCTTTGATTGAACCATGTCAGTAGGATATTGAGTCCCACCATCTTGGTCAGTGGGGACTAACCGATAAAACTGCATGGAATATGAGAATGTTCTCTGACGAACTATAATAAATATATAATACTAATACACGGTTTTAAAAATCAGGTGTATTAAGACAAAATACAACAAATGTAAGAATTCGGCTGTAGTTAGTAATAATTTGACAGTCTTTCATAGTTTATAAAAAATATTTTACATCAATGCAAGGTGTTTGTGGTGGAGAGATGTATGGGAAAATTGTATGATATTTTGCATGTTTTTTTGGTAAATCATAGATTTTAGTATACAAAAAAATAAAATAAAGCATTTAACTATAAAAAAAAAACTGTATGGCAGAGCACAGGAGTCATTTGAAGTTTTGATGCTGGAGTTTTGAGCTGGAGCCTAGGGAAGTAAGCACACAGAGGATCAGATCAGCAGAGTAGAGAGAGACTCGAGCCCTGGGAAGAGAGACAGAGCTGGCTGCCTGATACTCTACAGCTGACCTTCTGGAGAGAGCAGAGCAGCTGATCCTGGACAGAAACAAGCCCTGGGAAGAGAGGAACCCAGGAAGCCTGAACTATTGGCAGATGTCAGAAGCTATCTTGCTCCAACACGTGGCAACAGACTTTGGTGATGGAAGTAACTTATGCCTTATGGCCTGGTAACTGTGGGGTTCTACCCCAAAGAAATACCCTTTATAAAAGCCAATAGATTTCTGGTATTTTGCATCAGTACCCCTTTGGCTGACTAATACAGTTCATGATAGCACAATCAAAACAGCATTTGTCCTTTTGTGTCTAGCTTACTTCACTCAACATAATGTCCTCTGGGTTCATTCATGTTGTCATATGCTTCATTACTTCATTTCTTCTTACTGCTGCATAATATTTCATCATGTGTATACACCACAATTTTCCTATCCGTTCATTGGTAGATAGACACCAGGGTTGTTAACTTCTTTTGGCAATCATGAATAGTACCTCTACAAACATCAGTGTTTAGATATTGATTCATATCACTGCTCTCAATTCTTCTGGGTATATACGTAGTAATAATATTGTCAAGTCACATGGTAAGTCTATATTTAATATCCTTAGGGTATGCCTGACAGTCCTACGCAGTACCTGTACCATTCTACATTCCCACCAACATGGAAGAAGCATTCCTTTCTTTCCACAGCCTCTCCAACACTTAGAGTTTTCTAACTTTTTAATAGTTACCATTCAAATAGGTATGATATAATATCTCATAGTTTTGATTTCCATTTCCCTAATCGCTACTATGTTTAATATTTTGTATGTGTTTCTTTGCCATTTTTATTTTTTCTTTGGGCAATGTCCTTTCCAGTCTTTTGCTCATTTTTTAACCAGGTAGTTTATCTTTTATATTGTTGATTTATATGAGGAATTTATATTTTAAGGATATTAAACCATTATTGGATATGTTATTACAAATATTTATTCCATTGAGTAGGCTGCATTTTTACCCTTTTGACAAAGTCATTTGAGGTACAAAAGTGTTTAATTTTCAGGAGGTCCCATTTATCTATTTTTTTCTTTTGTTTCTCACAATTTGGATGTAAGTTTAAAGATACTATCACTTACCACAAGTTCTTGATATTTTCCCATATTTTTATCTAGTAGTTTTAAGGTTTTCACATATATATTTAGATCTTTGATACATTTTGAATTAATTTTTTATGAGGTGTGAGATAGGGATCATCTTTCTTTATTTTGGATATGGCTATCCTGTTATCCCAGCACCATTTGCTAAGTAAATGTTCTGGCCCAGCTTGAATTGATTGACAGTGTTTTCGAAAATCACTTGACTTTAGATGTGAGGGTCTATTTCTGAGTTCTTGATTCACTTTCACTGGTCATTTTGTTTGTCTTTATGCCAATACCATGTTGTTTTTGCCACTTTAGCTATGTTATATGCTTTAAAGTCAGGAAGCGTTAATCTTCCTACTTGATTCTTCTTTTTAAAGACATTTTTGGCTCCTCAGGGCCCCATACCCTTCCAAATGAATTTGATAATTGGCTTTTCCATTTCTTTCAACAAGTCTGTAGGAATTTTTATTGGATTGCATTGAATATGTATAATCCTAAGAACAGGTAAAATTTGTGCCTGTCCAAGTCACAAGTTGGCTGGTAACTGCAATTTTGACTCAACTCCCAGCATGAGGGGAGGCTGGGCTGACTGAAAATCACAATGATTGTAGAGGCCTATTTCTTTCTCCCAGATTAACCTGCAGCCCTAGCCTAGGCTTAGCCCCACCTCTAGCAGGGAGTAAGATGATAGTCCCTGCACCAGCCTATCCAGGTAACTGCAAGTACATTTAGCTGGCACAGACTGAATAATCAGAAGTCTCCCTTGGCAACTGTGGTCATCTTGGACCTGACCTGCATATATTGTTGCCCACACCTGCAGCTCCCTCTCCACCCCAGGCAGGGGAGAAAGGGGCATGAAGCTTCATCAGTCTCTTTGGGCAACTACAATCTAGGCCTGCATGAGTCAAATTATTCAACACAGCTGTGGCACTGTCCCCACTGCTGGCAAAGGAGAAAGTTGGGAGAAGCTTCATTGGTCCTTGGGGCAATGAAGGTAGCTTAAGACTCCATAGCTTATAGCACTAACTACATCCTTGTCTCTTCCTATAAAACCAGCAAGGAGAAAGGGCAGGAAGCCCGAAACTAAAGAGAAAAACTACATCAAGAATAAATACTCTGGCAAGCCAGATGCCAAGACACTACCAAAAATTACAATCCACACCAAGAAACAGGAAGATACGGCCCACTTAAAGGAACAAGATAAGGCTCCAGATGACAAAAAGGAGTTGAGACAATCACAGATGTTCAAATAAATCTCCTTAATGAATTCAGTGAGATGGCTAAAGAAATTAAGGATATTAAGAAGACATTAGATGAGCACAAAAAAGAATTTGAAAGCATACATTGAAGAATAGCAGATTTTATGGGAAAGAAAGGTGCAATAAATGAAATTAAAAACACACTGGAATCATATAAGATTCCATATAAGAGCAGATTTGAGGAGGCAGAAAAAGGATTGTTGAGCTTGAAGTAGTGGCATCGGAAAGTGAACATACAAAAGAACAGATGAAGAAAAGATCAGAAAAACTTGAACAAGGTCTCAGGGATCTAAAGAACAGCAAGAGGCATGTAAACATACATGCCATGAATGTTCCAGAAGAAGAGAAGGGAAAAGGGTAAAGGAATATATAAAAAAATAATATTAGAAAATTTCCCAACCCTATTGAAGGACATAGATATCTAAGTCCAAGAAGCACAATGTACTCCCATCTGAAGAAATCTGAATTGACAAAGTCTGAGACACATACTAATCAGAATGTCAAATATGAAAGACAAAGAGAAAATTCTGAGAGAGTAAGAGAAAAGCAATGAATAACATATAAGGGATACACAATAAGATTAAGTGCTGATTTCTCGTCAGAAACCGTGGAGACAAGAAGATAGTAGAATGATGTATTTAAGATACTGCAAGAGAAAAATTTCCAGCCAAGAATCTTATATCTGGCCATATTGTCTTTCAAAAATGAGGGTAAGTTTAGAATAGTCACAGATAAACAGAAACTGAGAGAGTTTGTAACCAAGAGACCTGCTTTGCAGGAAACACAAAAGGGTGTGTTACGTCCTGGAAAGAAAAGACAGGAGAGAGAGTCCTGGAAGAGAGTCTAGAAATGAAGTTTATATCAATAAAAGTAACTAACATGTCAAAAAAATTATGAAAATAAAATATGACAGATGAACCCAAATATTCAGGAATGAACATAACCAATAATGTAAAGCATTTGTATTCTGAAAACTACAACTCATTGTTAAAATAAATAAAAAAAACAAACAAACTAAATAATTGGAAGAACATTCCATGCTCATGGATTGAAAGATTAAGTATCATTAAGATGACAATTCTACTCAAATTGATATACAGATTCTATGCTATCTTGATAAAAATTCCATCAGCATCTTTTAAATAAATGGGAAACATGATTATCAAATTTATTTGGAAGGGTAAGGGAGGGGTTCTGAATAGCGAGAAACATCTTAAAACAGGAAAAGCAAAGTTGAAAGACTCTCATTTCCAGACTTTAAGTCATATCACCTAGCTACAGTGGTAAAAACAGCATGGTACTGGCATAAAGACAGACACATAGACCAATGGAACTAAATTGATGGTTAAAAATCAGACCCTCAAATCTATGGTCAAGTGTTTTTGGACTAGCCTGTCAAAACCACACAGCATGCAGAACAGTCCATTCAACAAATGGTGCTGAGAAAATTGGATAACCATAGCAAAAGAAGGAAAGAGGACCCTTATCTCACACCCCATACAAAAATTAACTCAAAATGAATAAAAAATCTAAATATAAAAGCACAAACAACAAAGCTTCTAGAAGAAAACATAGGAAAATACCTTCAAGACTGGTGGTAGGTAGTGGATTCTTAAAGGAGATAAGAAGAGAACTGAGATGGACTACAGATATTTAATGTATGTAGAAATTTTAATTAGCTTTACTGTTAAAGTGTGGAAATGAACAGAGTTGATGGTAATACATTATAGTGAGTAACACCTGGTTTATAAATGGGGTTGTGGCTGAAAATGGTAGTCTAAAGATATAAATACCAATTAACAGAAAGCTAGAAAATAATCTAGGGACTAAAGAGCACAGTAAACCCAGAGGTGGATGAGAATAGGGGTTGATGGTACAGATGCAAAAGTGTCCTTTTTGAGCTATAACAGATGTGCCTCACTATTGTAGGGTGGTGGGAATGTAGAGAAGCATGAGAAAAATACAACTAGAGTGACCTGTGGAGTGTGCTTGACAGTAATAATGTAATATTATTGCATCTATGCCAAAGATGTATTGTGTTGATAATGGGATAGTATAGAAAATGTGTGCCAAATGTGTGCTTGTGGACCTGGTAATAATCGGATGATAATGTCTCATAATTTGTAGCAAATATTCCACCACAATGTGGTGTGTTGATGTAAGAGTGTTGTTTGGGAATTCTACACATGTGCATGATTGTTTTGTAAATTTCCAACTTCTGTTATAAAAATATATTTAAAAAACGATCATATGGTAGGTTGTTGGAAAATACACCAAATGTAATATAAGTACTATAATTAGTAGTAAGATTTTGACAATATTCTTTCATAATTTGTAAAAAATGTCCCACAACAATGCAAGGTGTTGGTGGAGTGTTGATGTATGGGACTCCTGCATGATGTTATGAATGTTTGCTTTGTAAGTTTATAACCTTTACTATACACTTATTGTTTAGTATGTTCATGTGTAAATGATATAAAAAATAATAATGATAGGATGGGTTGGGGGAAAATGCTTTGGTTAGTAGCACTATTTTGAGGATGCTCTTTAATCATTAGTTAAAAATGTTTCACAACAATGCAAGGTATTGGTGGTAGTGTGAGGTATGTGAGCCCTGTATGATGTTATGTATGTTTGTTTTGTAAGTTCACAACTATTAATATACACTTATTCTTTATGTATGTTCATGTGTGAGTGATGTACTTTAATATTTTTTTTTAAAAAAGCAATTATTTTCCATGTAATTTCCAGACCAGCCAGCTTATGGTGCTCATCAGTGTACCTTTCCATGGAGGCTTTTGTTACATTCTCCACTTTCCTGTGTTTTGTCTAGCCAGAGATAAGATTCCATGCAGGCTCTGCTGGCCAAATTCACTGAATGGAAGACCCCTGACTTCCCCTCCCTTTTCCTTTGTGACAGCTGAGAGGGAGGAAGATGTTTGTTGTCTTCTCATTTGACTACAGTGAGCCAGAGATTTTATCCCAGCTTACTGTCCCGGGTGGGGTGATTGGAGCTCTTCTGGCTGCCGTGGAGATTTGGTAATTTATATTTGTTGTTTTGGGTTCTTCATCTAGAGAGTGTTCAAAGCAAATATATGTGTTTAATTATTCACCATTATTTTTACAAGCTTTTTATCTATTTATAATTGGATAACCGTATAGTCTTGCACCAAAACAAGATCATTAGTAAAGATGACTGCTGAGGTTAAGACCTCAAAGCACAGCTTTACCTGCATTCCACAATATGTGGTGGTTGTATTTTCATTTCTTTCAGATCAAAATAATTCCTCTTGGACACATGGTTTCTTTAGTTATTTCCTCTTTAATTTTGAAATATATAGAGGTTTTCCTGTCATTCTGTACTTGATTTTAAGTTTGATTTAATTTTAATCCGATAACATATTTCATATTTTAATTCTTTAAAATGTATTAATGTATGGTGTATTCCATGTAAATTTGAGAGGAATGTGAATATGATTTCTTCTTTTGTTGCGTGGACTGTTTTAGAAATGTCATGTATATATAATTAGTTGACAGTGTTGTTCATATTTTCTATATTCTAGTTGATATTCTTTCTACCAACTCTGTTACTGAGAAAGGTGTGTTGAAATCTCAAAATGTGCTTGTGGATTTGTTAATTTTTCCTTTTGTTTCTGACAGTTTATACGTCATGTGCTCTTCAGCTCAAATTTTAAGATTATGACTTTTTGGCAAATGGATCGTTTTATCATTATGCAATGTCTCCTTCGTTCTTGGTAAGTAATTTTTGATAATAATAGAACTACTCCAGCAGTTTTTCGTAGACATCACATGCTTGTGAAATTTTGTAAATGTATTCTGGTAATTTCTGCCTTTTAAATGGCAATATTAGAACATTTCCATTCATTATAATTATTGATATTTTGGAGTTAATGTTACACTTTTATTTTGTTTTGTATGTAAATTTAAAAATATTTTCATATAGATTAGTTTAATATAAAATATATGAATATAAAGGAAAAAATAGAGGGAGTAACAAGCCACTCTAACATGTATAAATTACTGAATTTAGGTCATAGGAGTACGTGAATTCAGATGTTCAAGGAGTGCCTATCAAAAAGGCAGTAATAACTTGTTTTTAATGGGAATTTTTTCTTTTTAAAGAAGCTTTAGATTATATAAATATTACATGAACAATATAGGGAGATTCACGTATACTCTCACCCTCCCCTTCCACACTTTTCTCCATTAACATCTTTCATTAGTATGATACATTTGTTACAATTGATGAACACATATTGAAGCATTGCAAGTAACCATGGTGCTAGTTTACATTATAGTTTCCACTTTGCACCACACAATTTTTATAGATTTTAACAAAATTGATAATGGCCTGTATCCATCATTGCAATATCATGCAAGACAATTCCAATGTCCCAAAAAAAGCCCCATGTTATACCTATTCTTTCCTCTCTCTCCCCTCAGAATCTTTGGGGACCACAGCCTTCATATCACTGTTATGAGATTTTTTTCTTTGCTAGTGTAATAAAATGTCTACTTTAGTCCATAGTTGAATTACCCCCTTAAGTTTGTTCACTCCTCAATCTTGAGGATTTGGTATGACGATGCCTACTCTGTTTCTGATTGAGTGGTGGCTTAGATCCCATAGGACTGTTGTGTGGCGGCCATCAACAGAGGTGCTTAGCTCTCGTCAAGACCAAAAATGTGACAAGGTCCGTGGCTGGTCAAGGAGGGATCAAGGATACCTGACTTGCAGAGGAGAGCTAAGCACTTCAAGACTTGGAGCCTAATTTCACCCTGTTTATACTTTTACAAAGGCCATTTTTTGAGCTCATTGAGAAATATGCCTCATTGGGCGCTGGACTGGTTAGTCAATAACGGGCAACTGGACCCTCCCCCTCCCTCTCTCTGTGGCAAAGCC
>JAQZBX010001452.1:0-82904 GCA_029593785.1 Cabassous unicinctus | reverse complement strand
GTGTGGGGGTGGGTGTGATTGTGGAGCCTGGGAGGGAACCTGGAAAACAGGCAAGGGTGAATTTTGACAAGTGAAAATCTCAATGTTTAGTAGTTCTGAGGGGTGAGTTCTAAGATGCCAGAAGCGAGTAGAGATGAAGGCACTGGGCTGAAGAAGGCTGGGGTCTGAAGAGTCCAGTGGGTTGGGAGGGTCTGAATTCACCAAGAATCAAGGCAGAGGATGAGATGGACAGGGGAGGGCTGAGAGCCTGGAGCTAAAGTCCTAGAGGAAGATGGGGGCCGTGACCAGAAAACTTACAGATAAGGCAAGAAGGACAGAGGGATATGAGAGTGGAGAGGATGAATAGAATTATTAGGGCCAAGAAACTAAATTGAAGTGCGGTTGGGGAAAACAATTTACAGGAAAAACGTATTGATTCCCTACTAAATGGCTCAAAGAGTTATGGTTTCAAGTTGGAAGGTCAAAGGGTAGCTATGAAACAAATAAACGAGTAATGGAGCTAGTACGTAAGTTAAGTGCTAAAATGTGTGGCACTGGTCAAGGACAGCTTGAGTCTGGTGCCTTGGACCAGCCCTTCTGACAAGTGGCAACCATTCTGAGTTGTGTGATGCACCAGGGCATCCCAGCAGAGCTAGAGACACATTCTGGAAGAGATGGATTTGGGGTGAACCTTGAAGGAAGGAGAGCATTCCAAGCAATGGAATGTGGATAAGAAGTGGAGGTGGAAGGAGAAAGGAGTTGGGAAGGCTAGAGTGGGACGAGTAATTGGAAGCAATGCAGACTGATGTTATGAGAGTTGATAAACCAATGAAACATCCCCAACTTGGTTTTCCTGCAATCACAGACTTAGGCCATGATCTAGTCTTCATCTGTGGTCCCCGAATACTGAATATACACCTCTCTCCTGGCCTCTCTCACATGATGCTGCTGGTTGGGATTCTGGTTTTTCTCTACTGTGAGCCATTCCAGGGGAGGAACCAGATCATCCGGGCAGCAACCCCCTCCCCACCCTAGTTTAGCCTGGCACCAAACACTGTGCAAGGTGAGGCTCCATAAATACCCGTGGGGTGAATGGACAAATCAATGAATAGGAAATGGGTGTAAATCATAGAATATGCAAAAGAACTGGACCCTTACATCGGGACAGAATGCATCATGGCACAAGATGAAATTCTAGGTTTCTAAATGAAAAATATAGGAAGGACTCTCAAAGCCTTTGTTAATTAAAAACACAAAGAGCTGCTCAGGGAACATTCCCTGCCTCCCATTCTCTCTCCTTGCACTGAATGGCAGATAAGGTGGTATCTTTACCTATGCTTTTTGGACCTCATTTAATTAAATTCCAAGCCGTCTGCTTCCTCACATACCTTGTTTTCTTTCTTCTCCTTCCTTCCCATGCTAAAGAGGGCCAGGGCTAATACTAATGCATATGCTGTTAAACCTTTTTAATTAACTTCAACTTCTTCCACAGATTTATGTTTAAACAGTAAATTTTTTGTTGATACTCAAATGCATAGGAGGCACTCGGAATGATGTATGAGTACCCTTGTCCTCAAAATGATCCTTCGTGAGTTACCACCAGAGATGTTACGTGAGCCTCTTTTATTAAAATAATAATACTCAGCAAGGCAACAATGCTTTACAACTGGTAGCTAATTAACCTGCCCCCACCCCCATGGGTCAGCATTAGCACCTAAGGTTAGCAATAAGATCACCCAGTGGGTCTCTGCTCTCCTTGGAGTCAGCACTGAATTGGTCTGGGTTTGTGCTCCGGCATCTGTGAGTAACGATTTTCACTTAAAACACATCTTTGTTCTTGGACTGTAGCTCAATCTATTATTATCGTTATTTATTTTGTTCTTGTTTTGTCTCTTCCCTGCGCGAGTAGTACATCTGATCTGCAGTTGACCTCCCGAAACAGAAGTTACCCACGTTTTGGAAAACCCGATGGATTTAAAACTCATGTCTAATTGCAAAATCCATTTATTTTCCTGTAACTCTAAATTTGTAATCCAAGTATTTTTATTCACGATCTTTGCTGTCAATTGTAATTGCAACGCAGCCCCACTCTGCCAACAAAACCAATCTACCTATCCAAGTTCCTGTTCCATTCTTCATGTTGAAACAACACTTTTCCCCACGAGCTGATGTAGCTATATTCCATGTTGTACCATCGACGACAAGCCAATTATTTCAATTTTGGCATCAGATTCAGAAGAGAGTTTAATGATCCTCAGTAGTATAAACTGAATTTTTATTCCTACAGCAATTTAGTAATGATGATGACACTGAAGCACTTAGAAAGTATTTCTCATCTTCCAACCAATGACAAACAGGAGGACAGATGACCGTTTTTGGTATTTTTCTGGGCACGTTCAATGGGGGTCAGCATCAGCACCATTTTGCAATATTTATGAGCCTGGACTTACCCTAGAGCTACACTGCCAGGGGACACAGAAGGGACGCTCCCCGCCCCAAACACAGTCCCTATCTGTTGGGGTTTCTGGTAGAAGTCAGAACAAGATCCCAGGTCATGCCCGCCCATTTTAATTAATTCATTTATTCACTTATTCAACAAATATTTAATGAGTTTCTGCTAGGTAAGGAAACGCAGCCCTGGGAGACAGACTGAGTTGTACGAGGTCTGCACTTTCTCCTCTAATCAAATTCTACCCCACCCCAACCGAGGTCCAAATTATTTGAATACTTCATTTAGGCCTACGTTTACTCCATTCATTCAGCAAACATTTATCAGGCGGCGTTTGGGCGTAACGTGCTCTTCAGGGAGCTGAAAAGTTTACAAAGACCATTTATCAGCAAGTCTGGCTCTACCTTCAAAGTAAACTCAGAATGTGGTCATTTCTCCCCCTTCCTCTGCTACACCCTGAGCCAAGCCATCACCGTCCCACACCTAGATTGTCGCCAGAGCCTCGTAACTGCCCTCCCTGATTCTGCCATGGTCTCCTTTGCCTCAACAGAGCAGTCTGACCGATGCCTTTTACAGCCCAAGTCAGATGGTATCATTTCTCTGTTCCAAACCATCCAGTGGCTTCCCAAAGTGAAAACCCAAACCCTTTCCACGGCCTGCAACACAACACATGGTCTTGCTGCCTTGTTACCTCTTTAACTTCGTCTCCTACCCGTCGCCTTGCTGTCTCTGCTCCACTCACTCTGGCCTCAAACACACCAGGCACACTCCTGCCCCAGGGCCTTTGCACTTGCCATTCCCTCTGCCCGGGATCCTTTTCCCTCAGTTGCCCACATGACTTAGCCCCTCACTTCCTGCAGGACAATGCTCAGTCGTCACCCTGTCAGGGTGGCTGTACTTGATGTGAAATGTGCACCCCTCATTGTACTGGCTGTCAATATCCCCTTTCCCTGCTTTAGTTTTCTCCAGATGCTTATCACCATCCGACATATTATTTATCTTACTATTTGTTTATCTTTATGTCTCCCCCACTAGAATGTCAACTCCACACAGGCTTGGGTATCTGTCTGTTTTATTTATTGATGTACTGGCATACAGATGCTTAATACATATTTGTTGAATATATATTATATATACACACATACACAACACACACACATAATGAATATATGTGCTCTGTCAGTCTTCAAGGAACGTACAATCAAGTAGGAGTTATTTCCAAGAATGAATAATGAACAATGTTTTAAGAAAGCTAGAAAAAACAGGCTATGGTAGTTCAAAGGTTAGAGAATTCATTTTGCCTGGTCGAATGAGCCTGCTAAAATCAGGACCCAATAAACACAGGCATATAGTACTGGAAGAGAACTGCAGTCCACAAGGAGGTGAGAAAGGGCTCCTTGCCACAGGCACAGAAAGGCCCTTAGGCATGGGTAACTGTGAGATGGGTGGAGTCTCACTGCACCTCAGTGAGTCCAGCCCGTTTGACCGGCCTCTCTCCCCAAATCTCACAGACAAATCCCAGTGAAAAGCCAACTTGGTGTCTCAAGCAGGGAAGATTTCTGAGGCTTGGGGCTGTTTTCAACAGATGCCGGGTTAGTGCCAGTTACCCTGGAGCCGAATCGGATCTTGAGGATAAATCTCTTATTTTGGTAGCACTTTAAAATAAGTGGCAGCAGTTCATGCATAATTACTTCTGAATCATCTAGGGGATTCATCAGGTTTGATTATAAATGCATAATGAATTTACCAAATCTGTGGGTATTAGGGAGATATTAATTCCATATGAAACCTCACAATTCATTCATGTGCCATTTGTTTTCATTCCTTTTTAATAATAAGCTAATTAGTTTAAATTATTTGTACTTGTACAAGGTCTTGAAACACATATAAGGAATGATTATACGAGAGAACCCAATAAATGGGAAGCTTTGGAGACAGCATTAATTGTGATAAAGGGTTCATAAAGCAGTAGATGTTCAATTTCCCCATTTAGGCTGGTAATAATAGGTCTAATCATGACACCTCTATAAAGTCGTGGGAAGTCCCTAATTAACGTTTCTGAATTCAGAAAGTTAAAAGAAGGTGGGGGAAGCCATTGCACCAACCAGAGAATGAGGCAAAAAGAGCTCAACCTTCTGCGATCAGATGAAACTCTGAGGGCTTGTGAACTCTGGGCCAGGAGGACAGGCACACGTGATCACTGACCCATCCGGAAATTTCTGGAAGAAGAACCCAAGCTTCTGGGGGCTTCTGGAGGGCTGAGTTTTCAGCGCCTCTGAATGGAAGGATGGACTTCTTGGGATTGGGGCCCTGGTGTCCGTTAGCACCTCGCTGTTCTTTTTAAGGAATCGGCACCCTCTGGCCAATGAGCCTGGGCTGGAGGCTCTGGGGGTGGCTGGGTGGTCAACTGCTGGCTTTCCAGGGAAGGAGACAGGGCCTGGGTCCAACTCACAGAGGGAGGCTAAGCTAACAGTAACAATAGCTACCACACCTGACGCCTTGCATGCCTCAACTCATTTCATCTTCATAACAGCCTCATGGTGGGGACACTACCGTTATCTCCATTTCACGGTTCAGGGAACTGCGGGCAAGAGGCCAGGCCACTTGCCCAAAGTCACCCATTCCATTGGTAAGAAGCAGAGCCAGACTCTGAAGCCCACCCTGCCTCATGATGCTATCAGGCCTCCCTGGCTGTCTCCCAAACATTCCTGTTGTCATCGCAACCCCATCATCACTAGCCATTATTACCACCCCAAGTAGGGAACGAGGAAGAGCTACTTTTGTTTGAAATCTTTATTTTAAGATTTATTGTATTTATTTATTTCCCCCCCCCTCCACTGTTGATTGCACCCTCTGTCTGCTCCCTGTGCATCTTCTTTTTTGAAGGCACCGGGAACCGAACCTGGTACCTCCCATGTAGGAGGGAGGCACCCAGTCACTTGAGCCACCTCTGCTCCCTGCTTGTTGTGTCTCTCATGCTTCCTCTCTGTGTCTCTTCGTTGTGTCATCACGCCGCGTCATCTTGTTGCATCAGCTTGCCACACCAGCCTGTCGCGTCAGCTCGCTGTCTTGCTTGTCTTCTTTAGGAGGCACCGGGAACTGAACCCGGGACCTCCCATGTGGTAGGTGGGTGCCCAACTGCTTGAGCCACATCCATGTCCCTTGTTTGAAATCTTAATTTCAAAATTTCACTCTGCGGTCAGCCCACCAGCACAGAGTCCTGAGATTTTCTGCCCTTAGTCCTCTTCCATAGGATGAGAACAGAAGGACCAACTACCTCCCTGGCCTCCAGCTGCCCGGAGAGAAAGCTTCACAAGGGTTAATGTAAAAAGAAGTTCTGCTTTGGATGAGACGCTGGTTTAATTTATATTTGATTTAAAAAGTCATTCATTCATGCATTCAGCAGCCGGTATTTGTTAAATGTCTCCTACACACATAGCACTGATCACATACTCTTAATTGGGTTTTTGTTGGGGTAGGGTGGTGGTGGTGGGTGGGGAGGGAAATGGGAGCAGGCAGAAGAAAGCTTGTGCCAGACACCTTGTTTAAAATTTTCTTGGAAGAATATATGAACATACCTGAAAAGTTCAGTAAACAACAGAGTGAACAACAACTGGGAGATGCATGGAGCGAGCTCTCGACAGGCAAACAGAGGAGAGAGCCCCGGTGCCTGGTGTGGGCTGGGAAGGCTGCCTGGGGGGAGGCGGGCTGCGCACTGCTCATTCCAGGGTGTCCCGGGGCAGCGTGGCAGACGGGGCACCAGCTGGACTTGGGCAGGACACCAACCAGGGAGTAGGTGTTTGACTTTCTAGAGTCTCTCTTCCTTCTTTGTAAGATGGAGATACTGATAATTCACAGGGTTGTCATGAAATTCAAACAGGAAAATGGATACAAAACTACTCTAAAAGACACAAAGTGCAGCACACACGTGAGACCCGCTGCAAGGAAAAGCAAAACCAGACAGGCATTTTATAAATGTGACTCTCCCAGGACCAGGCTTTGAGAAGGTCTTGCCAAGACCACCTGGTCACCTGTGCCCAACTACCTTGCAGCACTCAGGCAGACACATGGCTGGCAGGGGTGATGAGGGAAGCCCCTCGGACGAATGGGAGAAGCTGGGTGAGATGTGGCAAGACCAAGTCCCCGAGCCCGCAGGGCCTCTCCCAGTACCTGGGAGGGAGATGTGGTCAGTTAAAAACTCCTAAAGTTTTTCTGGTCTCTAGTGCTTTCAAATGGAAACAATTCCTTTATTCTATCAAAGCCATATTCAGATATGCATTTACCTGCATCAGAAAATGGCAGTTGAAAAAAATAACTTGTAAGTGCCTATCTCCGGATTGAGGGGAAGTTCCCATAACTTCTCCCTAAACAGAGGGGCAGCTCCTTGAGAACAAGGGCTGTCAAATATGCCCTTATTATCCTCTTCCACCCTGGGCCCTAGGCCTGACGCATTTCCCAACCTCAATCACAAACAGGTTATGGCCCTCAGTTCTAGAATATATGTACTTGACTCTTCTTACCATAAGCCTCTGGTTCTCAGAGGTGCCCAAACCCACTAATTTCTACCTTGGGGTTCTCTGACTGCCTTGGGGGCTCTGTAGGAAGCCTCATTGGGCTAGGAAGTGAGGGTCCATGGTTGGGAGACCTGGCAGTGGGGCCGGGGGTGGCTTCTACGGGGGGTCCTGGATTGATTGCTAAGAGCTGCTGAATGATGAGTTTTCTCTTTTGTGGCCTGGACGTTCCCCTACTTCAATGATAGAACGAAGTGTCCAACCCCAAGAAGATGCATCTAGAAAACCTAGACTAAAGGGATTTTGAACGAAGACCTTGCCCATTTTCCCCATGCATCTGACTCTACAATACTGAAACTGGAGATAGGATTGGCCTTTCTGGGAAGACCTCCAGGAAAGGATTTCCACGGAGAAGAGGCTAACTATGGGTAACTCTTCAAGGTGAGGACAGGCTTGGGTAACCTAGGAAGCTCCCTTGCTTTGGAAAGATATTTCCCCTCACCCCACTTGGGAACAGGATGGCCCGGATTGGATGTTCTCCCCAATACCACCTCCTGCATCTGTCTGGAGGGGACATTTGATTAGGACCCTATCCCCAGACCTCTCCAACTGTATTGCCACACGGCCTGTCATCACGGGAGGGCTGCACCCCTTAGAATTAGTCTCTTGAGCTTCGAGGGCATTTTGCAGCTCATTTAATCATGACTCACTTTCCCTTTCATACATTCAGTCTTTTTGGATTTTTTTTTTTTTTAAACTTGGGTGATTTCAGGATTTGCTTCATTAATGGTTCTCCGTTCCCTCCCTATTATTACTGGCCCATTAGGCAATAGACCAGGGGTCTGCAGAGGCCCATGCATTTACCCTACAGGTAAGTCCTTGCTCTTTCCTGGCCTGTAAACCTGCCCAGTTTTGATTTGGCTGCAGGAAGACGTTGAGAGACCTTCCCAGCTCACCCACTGGCTGGGGCTGCCCTGGACGTGGGTCTTACCTGTGCTGCACAGGCTGCGTGGAGCACAACTGCCTGTCTCTAGGGTGGATGGCTTGTGACTTGGCAGCCATGGGGAGGATTAGTGGAAGAGAAAAGGAGAAGAGTAAGAGAAGCTTAGTGACTCAAGGAAGGGTAATTTTTCCTGATGTCAAGGCCTCATCCTGGAGAGCTTTTGCTGTGTCTTGCTTTTATCTGAAAAACTAATGTGAGCAGTTTCTCTCAAAATTAGGTCACGGCTTGCAAAGGCAGGGCCTTGCCAAGGTGCTAACTGCCTGAATTCTCAGTGGGTTTAACACAGCTCTCAGTTCTGACAAATGCCTTCTTTGTTTCCCTGAAAAGTCTGACTTGCTGAAGCATTGACGCCTGCCTCTTTTCTCCTTCGCCCTTTCACTCCCCCCACAAACAACTGAATTTGGAAGGTTAAAAAATCACTCCACTTGTCAACTCAAAAGCTCTCCCTCCTCCTAAGCTGTTTTACTTCCTAGCTGAGGAAGGACGTGACTATGCCACCGCTCTTGGGACTGGAGGCCGCTCCGGGAAGAGAGGGGAGCTGCGGCTTTCACAACACAATTGTTGTCTTTGGTGCACGGGGTGCCAGTGTGCCCTGGGAATGACTTAAGAAGGCATTGCCTCAGTGGTTTCAGTGGGCTGCAGAATTTGGGGAACTTTCTGGACTGGGACTCAGGAAAGTCCTTGTGGCTTGGTCTTTTGAGGCTGCTCTGTGGCAACAGGATGATACAAGACTGGCCCAGTCTACTAAAATGGAAGAAAACTATATCGGCTGTAGCAACAACAGACATTGGCTTCAGTTTGGACTTTGAGGACAAAATGAACCTTCTTTTACTCTTTTTGTTCCTGACACTGTTTGGTCCTGATAATAAAACACTGGTTCTAAAAGGGGACTGGGGTTGGGGAGGGAGAGGGGAGGTGTTGAACGTGAACTTGAATCTTCCAGAAGTGGGTGGAATTGAGAATCTGAGCCAGGACAGACCTAGGATGCCCTGGACTCAGGGGCTGACAATTACGTGTGCTCTGCAAAGGAACAAAGCAGCGGAGATGTCTCTGGAGCCAGAAACACAGCGGATGTGCGGGGCGGGCAATGCAAGGTCTGCAGGTGGGTGAAGTCAGGGGCTGCCGCAGAGCTTGGACTCTGAAGTCAGGAAGTTGCCGCTTCATTCTGCCTTTCACCACCTGTGAGATCTCAAGCTCGTCCCTTAACCCCAGCCTCTGTGCCTTCATTTCTTCATTTGCCAAAAGGATTAAAGCAAACATTGTACCGAAAACCCTTGGCGCTAATAAGCCTGCAAAAACTGTCAGTTATGATTACAGTAGATTTGGTGTATTTTGGGAAGGAAATAGACTTAATGATACTATCTTTGGAGTCCTCAGAAGATGGAGAATAATGGTTTCTGACCTTTTTATCTTAAGTAGCAGATTTTTTTCAAATGAGGTTTTACATGCAATCTCAACGTAAATTTTGGGTGAGAGGCTGCTCAGGTCAAAGTGGTGGGTGGCAGGTTGGGTCCCCTTGCTATTTTCATGATCCACTGGCACCTCCGTAATGAATGTTTGCCACCACGGTGCCCTCATTTAGTCTAACTCGGTAAGGTAGTATTTGATTTGTGCTAAGTATCTGATTAAACAACATCAAGTATTTAACCTATTGATCTTTTATACCTTGCCAGCCCTCCATTCCTGGATATACTTTAATTACAGACTTGGAGAGCTTTCCTGAATGGGATTTGCATCTCGTTAAGACCTTTCCTTTTACTTTAGGGCCTTATGTCAATAGCTTCCTCTCCTTCCGGCTGCCTCCAGGCCTTGAGTTCACAGCCTGCTCCTCCTCGGAACCTACTTGATTCTGCCTCAAACACTGACAGTGTTTGCCTCACTTGCCAGGAGTAAAGGTCCTTTATGTGACCACAAGGCCTACTGCTTATTTTAGAAGGCCAGAGATCACATAAACAAGACTTGGTACTTAATCCTTGTTGATCTTTGGAGCATGGGAAGTTGTCCGAAGTGCCAGCCCCATTTTATTAATTAATTAATTAATATATTTTTTATTTTTTGCTGAAAGATACTTAGATTACATAAAAAGTTACATATGCCCCACTCCCCACACCTCCCGCTTTCCCCCACATTAACAGCTTCTTTCATTAGTGTGGTACACTCATTGCAATTGATGAACACATTTTGGAGCATTGCCACTAAGGATGGATTACAGTTTATATTGTAGTTTACATTCTCTCCCACTCAATTCTGTAGGCTGTGGCAGGATATATAATGGCCTGTACCTTTCGTTGCAATGCCATTCAGGACAATTCCAAGTCCCGAAAGTGCCCCCATATTACACCTCTTTTTCCCTCTCCCTGCCTTTGGCACCTCCAGTGGCCACTGTCTCCACATCAATGATAAAATTTCTTTCATTGCTAGAATGACAATAAGTCTATTGTAGAATACCAGTAAGTCCACTCTAGTCCATAGTTTATTCCCCAATCCTGAGGATTCTGGGATGGTGCTGCCCACTCCATCTCTAAGTGAGAGGGGCCAGCCCCATTTTCGGCAGCTGGTCATAGCTGTTGGATTGTCCTAACACCCACACCTCCCAAGGACAAGGGGCCAGTGGCTCCCATCAAGGGGAATCACAGGAGACCATTTAGATTGGCCAATTAGTTAGCTGGTTGATCCAATCAGAACCGCCTCTTAGAAAACTGCAGAAGACCACACATTTTTTCCTGTTGCCTGCAAGGATATAGTCTTGAATGCTAATAATAATTAGTTGGTTCACATCTTTCCTTTAAGAATCTAAAAAAATGTTGGGTCTGTTTATTTAGTTTTTTCTCTTATTTTAAAATTGGCTCTGCAAATGCTGGGATAGCTTCGTGATGGGTCCTCCCAAAATGGAAATCACACCTCATAGATTTAAGAGAATTCAGTGGGAAAATTCATGTGGAACACTTACCATGATGCTTGTCACTGACTAAGTACTCAATAAATGGTAGCTATTCTTATGGCCTTATCTATAAATGGGCAACTGCTCTGTGACCGGTAGCCCAGCCGTGTATTTCTGGACCAATGAGGCTGGGAAGAAGGGACATTGGCTGGACACTGTGCTTATGGGCAGCATTTGCCCAGCCTACCTGGTGAAGTTGTCCCCCTCTGTGTACTTCCATTTCTGTTGGCCCATCACACATCAGCATTGGACCAAAAACAGTGGTTTGTGGAGGAAAAAGGTGATTGTTGATCTTCACTCAAGCCACTGCCCCAAGTCAGGTCAGAAGGAGAGTCAGAATGTGGTGCCAGACAAAAGTTCTCAAAAGGGTGTCTCCCCATGTGTGCTTGATTACAATGCAAGTTCAAGGGACCCACCCCAGACCACTGTACCTGGATTTCTGTGAGGAGGGCCCAGGCTTCTGCAATGAAAACAAACTCCCTCGGTGAGTCTAATGTGCAATAAAGTTGGAGAAGCACTTCCTACTGAGCGGTTCCTTAAAAGGCAACTCTCATGACTCGCAATAAGCTTCCAGGAAAGGCTGGAGGCTGCATGGCAGCACAGTCTGACAGGGTATCTGCCCAGCCCCATACCCCAGGGGGAGCTCTGGGGCTGAAGGGTCACTGCTGAGCAGGGTGCAACCATGAAGCCCGTAAAGAAGAGAGTGTTGGAGAACCTCAACAGCCCTGCCAGACTCTGGGGGCAGAGAGTGGGCACCGGCTGACACACAGGGCCATGGAGGGCAAAAGTGAGGCCCCTACCGGGCAGGTGCCTATAAGACCACTGAAACCTCTTTGTCACCTCTGCCAGTACTCTGGAGAACACGTCATTCCATGCTGCTTCCCTCTGCCACTCAGGATGTCACTGGGATGCTCACCCCTACTTCCAAATGACGTTCTCAGAGCATGCGAGCTCTGATGCACATAAAACACAGACAAGCCCACATAAAACATGACGCTGCTGGGACATACACACTCAAGTTCACACGCACATCACTGCATTTGTTCCAAAGCCAAGCCAATGAAAGTGATTTTCAGATATTCTGCTCTTTTGGATTATCTACATCACTACCCCCACCTCCCATTAGCATGGCTGACTGAGAACTATGTGTCTTGGACCATTCCAAAAAAAAAGGGACCCATTGCCTGGATGATAAGGGCTCCATGAGACAGCCAGGTAAATGGCTGGAAACATCAGGCTGAGTGTCCATTTGAGGAGAAGCAAACTTTCAAGGATGACCTGCCCATTCCCAGGCCAGCGAAGCATTCTTGTTCGGCATGTCACATTGATTGCTAAGTCAGTAAACCATAAAGCTGTCCCACAGCTAGAACATGCACTGACTCTGAGAGAGATGAGGCTTGGTTAGTAAAGGATGAAGCTATTTCAAGAACCAATAAAAGATGCAATATGGTTTCCCTTGGGCTGTATCTTAACACCATCAGGGAAGCTATGGGGGGGATGGAGATTTGGCAATCAACTGTGCTCTTATTTTGACTTTTGCATAGTGAGGATGAGATAAAGGACAGTGGGGAGATGAGCCAAGGCCAGATGAAAGGTCTGGAAAGAATAAGCTTCTATAGAAACCTTGGCTCTAAAGAAACCACCTATGTTTATGCATCTAGCCATCCTCTCCTGTCACGTAACATCTTGGTGAAATACCCCAAATAGATCTCAAAACCAAAACATACTAAGAAAAAAAGAAAGCACACAGTTGTAACTGCCTTCTGGGTAACTGTGTTTGGATGGTGTCATTTTTCTTATGACATAAGCTCCCAGATGGCACAGGCACTGTCTCTTAGAATAAATAGCAACTAGCAGAGGGTCATGCCTCATGTGGGTTTCTGATAAGTATTGTTTGGTTGTACGCTGTTTATCACAAAGAAAACAGATACTATTGTCAGACAGGCTCACAAGCTGCCTTTTGCAAGAAGAACGAAAAAAGTCCCCTACAACTTTTACAATTCCGGGTTCTGTCCCCCCAAAATAATGAGAAATGAATCACCTGGGCTGACAGATAATAGAAGGAGGTGGCATATCACTCAGTAGGGTCAGAAATCCTGTGCACAGGGTTAATCTTTCCTCATAGGTCCCCGTATCAGCCAGAGGGTCGGCTGACTCCAATTTTGCCTGGGCAACCCCTGGCCCCAGTCCCTAATCAGAACCAGGTGACCTGGACTGGGTAGATGACCAGCACACTGGCTTTGAGGTCAGCTGCTGACAGCGCTGGGTATGGGGCTGGGCACAGTTTCTCAACATTGGCTGCACACTAGAATCACCTGGGGGAGCATAAAACATACGGGTGTTCTCCACCCCCAAGGATTCTGATTTAATTGGTCTGGGGTGGGCCCCAGAGAAGGTCATTTAAGAAAAAGCACCTAGGGCATTCTTTGTGAAACCAGATGGAGAACCCTTGAGCAAAAGCCTCTACTGTGATATGAGTGAAACCAGGAGATGCTGGTTCAATTCACAAAGCTGAGGCTCAAACTCAGCCTTTGCAACAGTGTTTTTCATCTTTACACGATGCCAGGAAATAAGTGAGAGAGGAAGAGAGGGGCTGTGGGTAAGAAGGAGGGAGGAAAAGAGAGAAAAAGAGAGAGGCAAAAAAGTCTATTGTGAGGAGAGAAATAAGAAAAGACTGAATTTCCCTGAGTAGTGTGTTTGCAACCAGGGTCTGAAAGGTGAAAGGTTTCTCACTCTTACCTCCTGAAAAGTGTACCGTCTAGGGAAGTTTTGGGTTTCTAGACGTGAGCACGGAGGAGTCAGGAAACTAGTGAACAGTAACATTTGGGACAAATAAAAGGAATAATGGGAGAGTGGATGTGGCTCAAGAGGTTGAGCACCTGCTTCCCACATGGGAGGTCCTGGGTTCGGTTCCTGATGCCTCCTAAAAGCAAACAAACAACAAGCAAAACAAATGAGAAAACCAACTCAGGAGAGCCGATGTGGCTCAGTGGTTGAGTGTCGGCTTCCCACATATGGGGTTCAATCCCCAGACCCTGGTACCTCAAAAAAAAAAGGAATAATGTAACTAGCAGCCCATTACTACAGCAACTGTAAAAGCTTTGGGGAATCTGTCCATTGACCTTCAAAGAGGCTAGAAAACAGGGGCAGGCCCCTTGGAGACCACTAGCTCATGGGGCAGCGCCTCTGTAAGATGAAAAGTTGCCAAAACAGATCTGCGTCTGTGAAAGACCAAGGACATGACAAATGGGCAGAGAAATAAGAGACCAAGCCAATCACTGCATTAGGGTCTTCAGCTTTCTTGAATGTAGGGTTTTACTTTCTCCAGAGTCATTTCTGCCTGCTGTCTTTGTTCCAGCTCCCTCAGCTTAAAAGCCAGGGATCCATACTCCCTGCTGCCTGTCCTCTCCTCTCACAGAAACACTGCGTGAGAGCAGGCGTCAGTGGTCCTCCTCACTCTTGGCACATGAAGAACCTTCCGGAAGAGTGCAGCTGCGTCTCCACAGGGGGATCGATGAGGATGGGGAAGGTTGTTGGAGGGCTGGAGGCAGCTATGGAGGAAGTTTCCGTATCATGTCTGGTGTGAATAAGACAAAGTCATTGACTGCTTCTCCCCTACAACTTCTGGTTTCCCCTAGGGAGGTGCTGCTTTCTGCTACAAGGAAACAGAGGGCTCTGCCTGTCATAATTAAAGCCTCTCAAGGGAGTGTATCCTTCTCTGTTTCTCCAGAAGCCGTGCAGAAGAGCTGGGGATGGCAGGTTCCCAGGGAAGTGGAGGGTGACAAGGTGAAAGGGGCACAGCGACTAAGCCCTGGGATTTATAACCTCTGGACGCCTTGCTCCCCAAACCAGTCCCAGAGTCCACCTAAGCAGCAAAGGAAGGGTGAGAGCTATGGATGTTCCCTTGGGCGCTTCCTGGCAATTCCCGATTTCTGAGTGAGAACGATGGCATGAGGACTTAGCTTCCACCAACGTGCTGCTGAGCCTGCTCTGACTATAGGTGAGGGGTTAGGACAGCAAAGGAGAGCAGGAGAGTCAGTACTTGGAGGCTGGAGGAAGTTGGCCCGTGTGTGTGTGTGTGTGTGTGTGCACGCATGCCTGTGCCCTGGCACAAGGGAAATTAACCACGCTCTGCGTGTTGTGGGAATTCTGCCTGGCAACCTAATCAAGGCTTAGTTTTTCATTAAAATTTCCATTAATCCTGGCTCTGTTTGGAGCAAGTTGAGTGGGAATAGCTGTAACGCACCTTCCATACTCTATTACTATTCTGAGGGTCATACTGAGGTCGTGTATTTTGTCGGGGGCCATTATTGTTGTCACCCCCAGCACTTATTGTACAAAATGAGCAAAGTACAAAGAGGGTCACACAGCACCCATTCTTGTCCCGTGCAATGGATAGGAAATGAATAAAAGTGGAGGCAGGCAGCAGTGGAGCACAAACATGAGGTAGAGCTCATCAACTTGGATGTCACTTTTTCAGCACTGACGGTGGTTTCTCCTTCTCCCCCCACCATCCACCTACTACTCTAAATGAGACTGCTCTGGTAACACCGCACTGGAGCAATCTCAGAAGGAGGCTCGGCACCTGGTCTTCTGGTGGGGCCGAGGATGCTGAAAGGTAAGAAGGAGTTCAGGTCTCACCCTCTTGGCTACTTGGAGTCGTTTCTCCACCCCTACGAGCTCGACTGTGCCCTTTCTCTACCCCAAGGCCAATGATCTCTTGTAGATGCCTTCTGTTGTTCCTTGGGTTGGGGGGTATTGTAGGAACTGGTGCTTCTAAGGGTTGTTCGCTCTCCTTTCCATCCGTAGCTCCAGCCACATCCAACTCTTCCTCTTCCATAAGCATCCCCAGCCTCACGCCCTCTCTGCTGCACCCACCAGGTAATGCCTGGCTCATCCTTCAACATCCAGCTCAAAAGTCATTATCCTTTCCCTCCAATCCCCAGCAGCATTCACTGGGATGGACCTTACTCAAAACTCCTACAACCTTCAACACATTATTTATGATTATTTGGGTGCATTATTTGGGTGCATGTTGCTTTTCCCCACGTCATGCCATGAGCAGAGACCCTACTTTATTCAGCCAAGTACAGGACAGAGTATAGAGTAATCCCTGGTAAGATCTGTTGAATTGTCATAAATCTCCTGCTACCTAGCTAGGCAAGGCTCATTGCTGTGCCTGACAAACCAGTCAACCTGCGGAAAATTAGACCCATTTAAAAGCAAATCCAAATGTTGCCTGCCAATGGCGTTTGTGCCACGATGCATTTGAAGCATTCAGTTTGCACCATGCCTGTGTCCTGCCGCCTGTCAGCTTGGTGGGATAAATTCTAGGGTGAGAATATTTAAAATAAGCTTGGTTACAAGGGCTCTTGGCCAGGTTTCTGTTTCAGGAGGTCTTTCCATAGAAACATGCCAAGCTCCAGTGGTAAAGAGTCTAGACTACAGAACCAGGTTACACAGGTTGGTGGCCTCCCTCCAATGCTTACTGGCTGTGTGACCCTAGGAGTGTGTCTTAACCTCTCTGTGCATCTCTTTATTTGTAAAATGGGGATCATAATAGAACTATGGCCTAGGGCTATTGTGAGAATTAAATGAGGTAATTTTTTATAAAGGGGAATTGAATAGTTTATACTATGTAAGTATAAACTCTTATTGCTGTTACAGTTATTATTACTGAATTGGAATCCCTGAAACTATGATCTCAGGCATCTGTAATTTGAGAAAGCTACTCAGGAGATTCTGATTTGTACTCTTGATTCACAACCACTTGTCTATTGGGATGGTCTATATCAGAGGAGTGGAGGAAGCATTGGCCATTAATAAATAAGTGCAGTGGGATCTTGGTGAATCAGGAAGAACATAGATTCCTGGAATCCAATTCTCACTTGGCAAATTGTCTCAAGCTATCTTTCCATCCTCTTACTGCTGCATCCATAATGGACAGCTTGGGTTTTGCATCCTGTTCATGCCCCAGCTCCTCTTCCTGGAGGGATGTGAATAAGCAAGGAAGTGCTTGAGAGCCAGGGAAAGGAAAGAAGTAAAGAGTATGGTGGTTCCACCAACCATATAACCAGTTTCTGAAAAATAGAGGGCTGGCGATTACTAGAGCCCTTTGGGGGTTGCTGAGCAGTCTGAGAGTTAACCAAGATGGGACAAATCTAATGATAAGAAAGTTACAGCAAAGCTTATTGAACAATAACCCATTTCCTTCGCTTAGAAACAATGAAGAAACATTTTTCTCACTTCCATGGCACAAGGAAAACAATATCAGTGATTTGTGCTGCCTAGTTATCGGGTCTCTTTACCAACTCAGCTTATTTTCTTGCTCCACAATATTAACACTTAGGGCTGAACACAGCTGTGTTTTTCTCTCCGGTGAGGTTTTTGCTTTTCCCATTTTCATTCGTATTTGCTGTGAGGTCTTTCATCAGAAGAATAAAAGACCGTGCTGTTGAGGGTCTAGCCACTGAGTTTATGCGATGATTAACCAGCAGTAATGCCGCAGGTATGTTTATTTTGGGGATGGAGTGGGTAAAGATTCCTGGGGAGTGGGAGGGCTTGACAGCCTGCCTCGGGGTCAAGTGCCCCAGCCCTACAAGATCCAGATCCCCGAGGCCCACCCTAGGAAGGGCTGGAGGAAACTTTTTAAACAAGGTACCCTAATTTGTCAATAGTGGCACATCATTTCGTCTATTTTATTTCAGAAAAGATATCACTTCAGGTTAAAAAACAAAACAAAGGAAAAAACGGTCCAGACTATTCCATGATGTAAGGCAAAGCATCTCAAGGAAATAACTTTGAATGTTGAGCGTTAGAGGAAAAAAAAAAAAAAAAAAAATCAGAGAATGTGCCACTAATGAATTCAATCACAGCAAAAGTCTATTTCCATTCCCTTGCATTCTACGCAAACAATTTCCAGTTGCAAATATCTTTCAGAAGTACTGTACACACACGGTTGGATATTAAGGTACTTGACAAACATTTCGGATCAAAACTGCCTGCCTAGAAATGGCTGCTGGAATGACAATAATGCAGCTTTAGAACGAGTTGGGTTGTTTGCACACGGGTGTAGGCTGCGTGTTTGATGGAGTTCTGCAGAAGGGAATTGCCTGGAAAACAGTGGGTTTTTAAAGATGAACTTTTGACTCCCAATGTGGGGTGGAGGGAAGATTGGGGGAGAACAGAGAGAGAAGTGCAGCCTCTTCATAACCTGTTTTCCCTGGAGACCCATAGCTATCATGATTTCTGTTTGGCAACCATGGACTCAACGAAACATTCAATTGCTGCGTCTGCTCCCAGATGGAACCTCAACTGACGTCCCACGTGGATTCCAAGACCCTTCTCAGGCCTCACTTGGGATATTCGCAACTCTCATTTCTGGGAAGTGTCAGTGTATGTGTGTGTGTGTGTGTGTGTGTGTGTGCGTGTGTGTATGTTGGGGAGGGTACTATTTTAGGGAACAGAAAAGGCCAGGGGTATTTAGGGAAACCCTCTGACTTTGGGCAGCCGAAGAGTGACCTGAATGTTGCACAAAAGGCCTAGGATCCTGTAATTTGCTGGTCTGGGGAGGTTGGTATTTCGGAATCTCCGGACAAAGCAGTTAAAATCCTGGCCCCCTGTGTCCTGGAGAGTAACCCATAGCCCCCTTCTCCAGGGCACAGGGCTGGCACTTTTAGGTCATGCTCTTTAGCCATCCACAGCTATGGGGAATCTTGTGTCTCTGAAAGGGGTGATACCTGAGCGACTACCTGGCTATAGAAACAGGCTGAACTTTCCTCTCCCCAGACTGCTTTCCTCTCCCCGCAGGCTGACGGGCTGTCCAAGCTGGGAAGCTTCCCCTGGAGAAGAAGAGCCTTTGTCAGGGTGATGTGGAGACCCTTCTGCTTGCCCCTCCTCATTAGTCTCTGCCTGGGATGACAGAAAGGCCCCTCTCTTGGGTTCCATGATGGCTGGGAGTTGACGGCTAACATGCCATTTGCTGCCCCATATCTATAAAAAGCTAGTGGCAGACCATTCACTTTTGTAAAAAAATTTCATTCCCCCAGGTGTCCTACCTGGGCTTTTAATAACTTTCAGCTCCATCTTAAACCCCTAGACCTGAGTGTGCAGCTAAGAAATGATTCCTATAGGCACTGGTTATTCTAGAGGTAAAGAGAATTTCAAACTTCCCCTTCCTGCCCATTGCTGGGGTTGTGTGTCATAAGAGTAAGAGTGTCCGTAGGGATGACAGAGGAGATTTCCAGGGATGCGCTTGAGTTTTATTCACCTGTCGAGATCTCCATCCCAATTCCTGGCAGAAATTTTTGCCGAATGGAGCTTATCAAAGGATTGCTACTTCCTAATCTGCCTGCTCTTTGTTCTTCTGCTTCTCTAGGATGTGGATCTTTCTATTCTTTGTTTTGGTGGGAATTCACTATTTTGACTAGTGTGGGAAATTGCAAGACCCAATGTACAGGTGAAGCACCTCTCTAGGTCTGGGTCCCTGCTCCTAAGGCAAACATTCCCCTGGCCTGTTTCAAATGCTTACTGGGTCATTCTCCTTCTTCACTAGTACACTTCCTTCTCCTTCTTCAGCTCTCAGTGCTTGGACCACCTCCTCTTGGAAACTTTCCCCTATTTAATCCCATCTATGTTTTTTTAGCCCACTAGCATCATCTCCAATCTTTCCATATCTTCAGAAAACTCTTGTAATGTCTGCAGGTATTAGAGGACTTTTTGTTAATTGTGGGCGGGTTAGATTTTTAACCCCTGGTTTGGAACTGATCCATCTTTTCTAGCACACTGCTACAGCTCTCAGTGGCACACCGACTACTTGCTACCTCCGTGGTTGACTCATTCAAGCCCTCCCATGAGTCAGATTACCCAGTCAGCCAGCAAATATTCAGGGCTTGGTTGGGGGCTTCCCCCTCACTTCCATTTAAAATTTATCCCCAGGTAATTGCATAAAATTCCATGGCTTTAAATGCCATGTATATACAGATGAATTTTAAAATTATACATCCAGCCCTGACCTATCCCTTGAACTCCAGATTTGTATATTTAACTGTTTTCAAGAATATTTTTGTGGAGGTCTAATAGTTATCAAAAAAATGTAACATATCCAAAACAGACTTATAACTCCTATTCCCCCAATCTGTTGCTCTCTCAGTCTGTGTCATGCCAGTACATTATAATACCATCCATGCAGCTGCTCAGACCTCATGATCTCAAAGTCTACTCTGATTCCCTTCTTCCCATCTCCCACCATATGCAACACACCAGCAAGTCCTGTTGGCTTCCAGACGACACTCAGAATCGGTTCATGTCTCACCACTGCCATTCCAGTCCAAGCTGCCATCACTCTTGTCTGGGGGCCTGTATTGGCCTCCTCAACTGCTTTCTCTGCTTCCTTTATGGCCCTCTAAAAATCCATGCCCCAAACAGCAGGTAGAATGATTTTTTAAAAAAAGAAAATCTGCAATTGACAAAATTCAGTATCTATTTATGATTAAAACTGTTTCCATTTTGCTAAAAGCTGCGAAAAACAATATACCAGGAATGGGTTGGCTTTTACAATGGGGATTTGTGTAAATTAAAAAAATATTTTAGGGGGTTGGGTATCTCAGGATGGAATGCAGTTGGTGGCAAATGTATGTAAAACCTCACTGAAGGGGGGTGGGGAAAGGTGCTGGCCTAAGCCACTTTGGAAATGAGTAGAGACTAGAAGAATAAAGGCAGAAGGAACTGTATATAAGCGCTGTACTCTACTAGAATGAGCTATGAGGTACTGGATTAAAGTTGGGACATCAGTAGAAACACATTTCACTTAATATAGATAGTGATGGTTACATACAGAAATATTTACAGATACGTGCACATACACAGCTTGGTGCATGCACATATATTTCCTTGCTCTGACTGCTGAGAGGGTCTAGAAGCAATGACACCCCAGTAGTATTAGCACACCTAGTGGCCAGGTATTGGTTCCTAAGACCATTCTCCAATAAAAGGAAACATGGCTCTTTGGAGAATTGGCAGATTCTAGGGCTGGGGCAGGCAATGCACAGGATGAGCTTAGAGCATCTCACAGTGCCAGAAAGTAAAGTGCTCAAACAAAACAAAACAGCCACAACCACAATGATGAGGTGTGTCAAAAGGACACAGGAGCAAACAGAATGCACTCCCAACGGCATAAGCTGGAACAATTTGAGCAACGAAATAAAAAATGTCATATTGAACTATAACCCAAAGGATAACATAAATATACCTAAGTCCACACTGATATAAATAAATGATTGAATAAATAAATAAATGAGGGAGAGATTTCCTATGGAGAAAAATTCCAAGTAATTTATGTAGATACTCTTCTCTCAAGAAAGCGGAGCATAACTTCCCACCCCTTGAACAAAGACTGCTTATAGTGAATTCCTGTAAAGAGAACAGCGTGGAAAGGGGAGAAAAAAAGAGTGGTGTCACCATGGAGACACCTGACAGACATGACCTCTGCCAGGTGATCGAGGCTAATGTCAACAGTGATAAGTCATCCTGAGAGTGGGCAGTTTTGCATCCCTGAGAGGATGTGAGGAGCATGTGGCCTTCCTCCCCCAAACCTGTAACTCCAGTCTAGTCATGTGAAAAACCTAAGGAACATCTTTCCAAGAACCTGATCAGTCCTTCTGAAAACTGTCAAGGTCATCCAAAGCAAGGAATGTGGGAGAAACTATCAAAGCCAAGAGGAGCTTAAGGGGACGTGATGACTAAAATGTAACGTAGTGACCGCGATGGGATCCCCGAATGGAAAAGGACGTAAAGGTAAAAACTAAGGAAATCTGAATAGACTCTGGGCTCTAGCTAATAATAAGGCATCAATATTGGTTTACCAGTTGTAACAAATGTACCATAGTAATGTAAGTGGTTAACAACAGGGGAAACTGAGCCTGGGTATATGGGACCTCTATCATTTCTCATCTTTTCTGTAAATCTAAAATGGTCCTAAAATAAAGAGCTTATTAAAAAAACAACTCACCGCAGAATCATACTATCATTTTCTCTGCTTCAAACTCTACTCTTCTTTTTTTCATTTAAAAAAATTATTGAAGTATATCATTCATACATGAACATACATAAATAATAAGTGTATAGTAAAAGTTGTGAACTGACAAAACAAACTCGCATAACATCATTCAGGGCTCCCATACTTCACCTCACCACCAATACTTTGCATTGTTGTGAAACATTTGTAACAAATTATGAAAGAGCATCATCAATGTATTACTACTAACTAACTATAGTTCCTATCTTTCATTTGCTGTATTTTCCCCCGAGACACACTATTATTTTTTGTTGTTGTTCATAAACCATACAATTTATCTAAAGTGTACAATCAATGGCATTTGGTACAATCACAGAGTTGTGCATTCATCATTTCAATCAATATTAAGGCATTTTCATTACTCAAAAAAAGAAAAAACCAACAAAAACCAAACCACTATCATACCCATATGTTAGCGCTATTAATTACACATCTTGTGATGTGCTTTCACCATTTCTATTCATTTCCAAACAACTTTTACCAAATCTGCACAGATTAAACCTCAGGTTTCCTAACCACATTCTATTCTCTAGTGACTTATATTCTAGCTATTAACTCCGTGAGTTTGCTCATTATATTTAGTTCATAATAGCGAAATCACATACTATTTGTCCTTTTGTGCCTGTACACCCCAGTCTTCTTTCTTTGGAGTACAGCAGCTCTGGAAATTATATCCACATGGAGAGCATTTTGATAGCTTCTGCCGACCTTCTCAGACTTTGCCCTGGCCTCTGCCTGCCTCTCAGACCTCTGTCCACTCCTGCTCACCATGCTTTAAGCCCAGTGACCTCGTTTCTATTTGGTCAAAGGGCCAAGCTTGTTCCCACCTCAAGACCTTTGCCCTTGTCTTCTCGGCTTGGCCTCCTCTTCCTACTAGAGACCACGTGGCCCGCTCCTTCTCTCTCCACTCAAATGCCATCTCCTCAGAAAGGCCATCCCTGCCCAGCTTTTTGAGTATTGTTCTCACCACCCCCACTGTGACTATGTCGTCACCCTTTTTCATTTCATAAGACTTCTCTCTGCTTAAAATGATCTTCTTTTTTGTTTATTTGTTGACGGCCTATTTTCCCCACTGGAATCTATGCTCCATGAGTGTAAAAACCTTGCTTTCATCACCCCATATGTTCAGCGCCTACTTCTGTGTTCTACGATTCATGAATAAATTAACCAGCATTTACTGAGCAGCTGCTACATATAAGGACCTGAGCTAGGAGGATACAAAGAACCATAAAAGCAGCCCTAAAAGTACACAGGGAATTTGCCATCTAGTAGAGTACTTGACATAGCATTTCTTTTCTTGTATCTACAGCAGTGAGTTTCCCTTTACTTGCTACCTAACTGCACTACGCTACCCTAACACTATCTAACTAAGTCTCTCTATTTATCACTGTCTTGTGTCCTAATGATTTTGCGCTAATCTTTTCTCAAGCCTGACCTTTTTATTTTTTTGTTGCCCATTTTAAGTAATCTGCCCTTCCCTAAATCACAGAAAGTAGCCTACTAAGCCAGACTGGAGCAACCTCCTCTCTTACCCCTCCTAGTTCTCTGGGGAAAGTATTAACAAAGACTGAAATGGTCTCCTGGTGTGTAGCTGGAGCCATGAAGAAGGAGTACAGTCCAGAATTTGGATAACCCAATGAGAAGCAGGTCTTGACTGTGGACCGTGGTATTCAAGTAACTCAGACACACCGGCCAAAAGCATGCAAGAAAGCAGATGACCCCAGACAAACGAAGACGACACTTGGCTTGGAAGGGCAGAGTGAGAAGTTGGGCCGAGAGACAGCTATGCTGCGTTTGCAGAATCGAAAACTTCCCATCTGCCGGTCAGGACGGGAGCAGAGTGGAGCTTGGGCAGGTGGCACCAAGAGGTAAATATATGAGTAGACCTTTAACGCTGATGGCTTTGTAGCCCAGCAGCTCTGGAAATTAGATCCAGATGGAGAGCACTTGGATGGCTTCTTCTGACCTAGGAATTGATGCTAATTCTTGGGACCCAAGGGGAAGACGGCAGCAGGTAAAGGTAAGGAGTCCATAATTGCTTAGTATGTTTCCCCAGTTCATCTGTATTTTTACCCATTGCCACAGTTGGGGCTGGCACAGAGACTGGGGGAGGAAAAATAAATGGGAGCCTAGAGCCTCGCTCATCACAGTATATGCCTTATATGGAATTTCCTGGGGCAAAACACTGGAGAGTTTTTGGAAGATTCCCCAATCCAGGAACAATTCTGGGTTGGAGTCTGTAATATCTTCCTCCATTGGGAAATTTATTAATCCTTGTTCTACTCATAGAAACATCTGAAGCAGCTCTAAACACCAAGGCAGATTTTCCTCCCTCCACATTTACATTTTTCCATAAGTTAACTACCGGAAGAGCTGAGGCATAACAGACCTAAGTTTACGCCAATATGGCTCATCTGTGTGAAGGCTTTCCTAAGAGTGAAACTACCACTGGTCATGGCTCTGCCACTAATTCACTGTGTGATCTTGGGTGAGCCCCTTAATCTTCTCTGGGCCACACCTTCCCCACCTGTAATATGGAAGTGTCTGCTTAGGAGCTTCTAGGGCTCCAATGGTCAAGGTCTCTAGGATCTGTATTAGAAATATTCTGACTTTACTGGGATGTTATAGGAAAGAGAAGGGTAATTCTCTTCTGAGGACTGTTTTGGGAATTCCACAGCTTGGAAAAGACTCCAAAGGCTATATCTTCTACCTCTATGTGAGATTTATCCCCAAGTTACTTCTCTAGGGGAGGGGATTTCATAGGCACTATATGTGGTGGTTTGGAGCTGTATGTATCCCAGAAAAACATGCACTTAAACCTAATCTATTCCTGTGAGTATGAGCCCTTTGTAAGTAGGGCCTTGTGAGGAGGTTACTGCAGTTAAGGTGTGGTGCACCTCAATCAGGATGGGTTTTGATTCTATTACTGGAGTTCTTTATAAGTGGAATGAAAATCAGACATGTAGAGAGGAAGCAATGGGAGGCAAGAACCTGAAGGTCAGGGGAACCCAGAATAGAAGGGAGAGGCTACAAGAGGCTGCCATGTGCTTTGCCATGTGACAGGAGTCCAGAACCAAGGACCACTAACAGCCAGCCCCAGAACGCCAGTCTTCAGGAAGAAAGCATTGCTTGATGCCTTGATTTGGGCTTTCTCTTAGCCTCAAAACCATGAACAAATAAATTCCCATTGTTTAGGCCAACCCACTGCATGCTATTTGCTTGAGCAGCCCAGGAAACTAAAATACCATGTAATCTTAGTCACAGCATTAACTGCCTTTACATGTATTTATTGAGCACTTACTATGTGCCAGGCCCTTTACTAGTAAGTCCTGATTCCATATTGAGACGTCTACACAAAGAAGTGGTACAAAGGATTAGCTTGAACAGGGCCAGGCAGTCAACAGCCTGGGGGGAGGGGGGATGCTCAATGTACTTAGCAAGGCTGAGTTTCCAACAACAGCCTGTCAGTCACCCTCCGAATCCCGACCCGGTGGCCCAGCACCTAATCCCAATCCCAAACAGAAAATCACTGTCTAACACTGATGTTTACCCACAGCCCTTGCACTGCTTGGGGACCCACAAAAGGAGAAAGATTCTTTTCATTGCTCTTCCCAAATTCATGGCTAGAGCATTGGAAGGGATGGTGGGGAATGACAGCAGGGGCTCTGAGACGTCTCCTTTGCTTGGGAGCTAAGAATTTTAATATCTACTTGAGAGATGGTCACAGTCGATGGATTCTAAGAAGCTGACCTGCACCCACTGCACACTCCCTCTAGTGCCCCAGCCTGGCCCAGCAGTGTAGATGAATTATTTACTTCTAGACTATTGGATAGCTGGAGGCAATGGAATAGCAAGTTTTATTTCTACCGGAGAAAAATAGCAAACCAGATGAAGTGGTGCAGATTATGTAAACCGGTAAGCACATGAAGGAATATACCTTGCTTCAAGAGGAGGGACAATGTACCTGTGACAGCTGAGACCACTTCCAAGTCCAGGTCTGAGCTTCTGTGAAGACACTCAGCTCTGGACTTGCTGTCTCCCCAGCCCCCAATCCAGGATACGACATCAGCACCACCCCTCTGCTGCTTGGCTTCATTTATCTCTTAAACACACCACCCCAGCTTTGGGGTCTTTCTCGACACACTAGTCTCATATAATTTAGTGCAACTGCGTCAATGATCAGATCTTTTATGTTTCCAGCTACAGTTCTTGTCTTTAGAAATGGATTTCTGCTATTCCACAGCACTCAGCATGTTTGACCTCATGGGCTGGGCCTTCCTTGCTCTGCTCTGTGATTAGGCACTGGGCAGGTTATTAATTATGGCTAAATTCTATATTTTAAGAGTCTGTAATTTTGGACTGAGGCTACAGTGAAAAACATTTAGCAACGGCTTACATCTGTTTTTGCTTGGGGGTTGGGGATGGAGTAGGATTGTGGGGAGAGAAGTTTGATACCATTGGATTGAAGGCTGCAGGCAGCAGTATCAGATGATTTTTCCCTACTTGGAAGCTTGGGGGGTGGTGGAGACAAAGTGGTCAATCGCCAGCATGTAATGTGGGGGCTTCCAGTTGCCTCCAGTCTGTCTTTGTCATTCTCAAGAACAAAGAGCCTGCTCCCTTGATGCCTGGGAGCTGGCCAGGGTGGAGTTAGGCAATAAAAAGAGATGAACTAACAGGGCCAGCTTTTGAAAGGTTTTGTAAGCCATGCATAGGAGTTTGAACTTAATTCTGTAGGCAAGGGGAAGCCATATGAAACAGAGAAATGATCACTTCAGCAGCTGTATGGGTAATGGATTAATGAGGAGAGGCTGGAAGTTTGGAGACCACCTAGGGGGGTCACAGCAGTAATCCAAGCAAATGAAGAGGAAGCTATTTAGTTGGCAGAATTGAATGAACTTGTTGACTGAGAGAAAGGAGAGGGAGAAGTTGACAACGACTCCATCACTTTGGCTTGAAGAATTGGATGGGTGATGGCGCCCATGCCCAGAATAAGAAATTCATTAGGAGAAATAATTTTGGGAAAGGGAGAGGATGATAGGTTCTGTTTGGGACATACTGGTTTTCAGATGGTTTAAGGATATCTAGGGGGTATTGTCTAGGAGACCATATGTGTTTGAAGCTCTGGAGAAAGATCCTATTAGAGATACAAATGGGGGTGCTATCAACATGAAGTGAGAATGGATTTCACGGCCAAAGAGGAAATTACCTGGGGAAGAAAGCACAAAACCATCAGGTGCGCCATATCTAAGGGGCAGGCAGAGGTAGCGCAGATCCTGATGGGAGCAGCAGAAAATGTTAATATCCTGGAGCTAGTTCTCTCTCAGTCCTGGGAACACTTCCCCCTACCTTGGGGCTTCTAGCTTCCCAGGACCCCTGGGCTGTTTCTGTGGAATGGCCTCACCGATGCTGCTCTCAGACCAGTGTTTCTCAAACTTGGATCTGCAGTGTTGAGTTTCTTTGGGAGCGGGTGGTGTGGACTGGGCTGAGTGTTCTCTAAAGAACTGCACCTGGCAGTCTGGGAATTCATATTCTCAGGGGCTTCTGAGTCTGCAAGTTCAGGAAACTCTGATGAGGCCCTGGACTCTGTTACCTGGACTTGAGGTACCTGCTTTGGCCAGCCTGAACCAGAGATGTGTGCGGGACTGAGACACAGCCCAGTGCTGCCCATGCCACCACGTGGCAACTTCTTTTTACTGAAATTTTAAAATACTTCACCAGCCCATCTGATATCTAAATCTTCACCCCGGAGCTAGGGCATTAAGCACAATGCTTAATCTAGCTATTATCTCATTTCACTCTCTCCATCTCCACGGAAAGCTAGCATTATTAACCCACTTGACAAATGAGAGGGCCGAGGCTAGCGAAGTGAAATGACTTGTCCTAGGGCCCAGGGACAGTGAGCGTCAGAACCGGGCCAGCTGAGGGCTGGGATGGGCCAGGAGAGGTAAGAAACCCACCAGTTTGCATAAGTGGGCATTCCCAGAATGATTCCTGCAGAAACATGTTGGGCCAAAAGTGGGATGGGGCTGATTCCAGGAAAGACGAAATGTTTGCCCAGTGGTGTAGGTGAACTTGACTCTTTTACTGCTTCTCCAGGAGGGGAGGGAGTGGCGGTGGCCTGAACCCCCCATGTACCCTGGTGCTCTGGGAATATTCCAGACAAAACGATTAAGATTATCAACACCAAACCCTGCCCTATCTTTGGCCTCAGTGCAGAATGTGCCAGAACCCCCTTCCCATGTCACTACTTCATGAAGCCTCAGAGGTAGGACTTTGCTACCTCCATGGAGGGAACTTATCATCTCATTACAAAAGATAAGGCACATTTTTTTCCAATATGGTTAAATGTGGTAATGAAGCATGCAGAAAACCACACAAGATAGATGGCAGCTTTCACTAGTGAAGCTGAAAACTTGGTTAACTTAATAGTCTATTTATTACATTCACTCTCTGAGCTTACAGCGTCTGATTAATATCTCTCATCTTCCCCCTTGCTATACAATTAAAACTAGTAATATGTTATTGCACAAGCTGACTCCAGCACAGATGGGTATGGAATCTGAGGCTGAGATAAGAAGGGAGAAGGACTTTTCTTCCTGGTCATGATGATGGCGTCAGATCTCTTGCAGCTTAAATGAGAGTTGCTTTTAAGGGAGTGACCTTACAGAATTAAATGAACTCAAAGAGAAAAGGACCTGTCCACTCCCATGGCCTCCTCTTATCTTTTCCCATGATCTCAGGCAGGAGAGTGGCACAGAGAGGGAAAGCTGAAGCCTATTTTTAAATACCCGTGGAGGTGGCCCTACACCTTTAATCAGCAAAAAGGAGGATGGCTGGACTTGACCTCATTTACCAAGATAAGAAGGTGTGAGGCTAAATTACATGTAATAACAATGCAGCAACTCAAAAGCCACTCCCCACTTCCTGCTCCCTTTTCACCTGCTACTGAAGAGCTAGACATCTGGCTAAATTCTGACCAAAGAGATGGAAGAAGAACTCTGCTGAAGGATTTCTGGGAAAGATGTTTTGATTTCCGAAAAGAAGGAAAGGAATACTACGATGACTTGCTGGAGCTGCCTCTTTTTCTTTTTTCCTGCATTGAAGGTGAATGTGATACCTGAAACATTGGCAGCCATCTTGTGATTATGAGGATGTAAAGGTAATATGCTGTGGATGGTAAAATAGTAAGACAGAAAAAACCTGGGTTCTTGATTACATTAAGAGGCTGGGAGACCAATCCTGAGACCATCTATGTCTAGACTTTTTATTAAGTAAATAATATATGTTCTTATGTGTTTATGCCCCAGTTAATAGGACACCATGTGACTTGCAGCTGAAAAACATTTCTGAATAACACCAATACAAATGGCTATGATTTATTGGGTCCCATGTGCTATGCCCTTTGATAAGGGTTTGATATCATTTTGAAGCTTCACAACATCGCTGTGAGCCCTATTATTACCTCCATTTTATAAAGGACTACACTTGGGTTTAAGTTGTACTAAGGACACGTGGCTAAGAAAGAGCAGAGCCACCTCAGCTCCCTGGTTTGTTGTGTCTCTCATTGTCTTTCCTCTTTGTGTCTCTTTGTTGCATCATCTTGTTGCATCAGCTTGCCATGCCTGCCTATTACGCCAGCTCACCTTCTCCAGGAGGCACCGGAAACTGAACCTGGAACCTCCCATGTGGTAGGCGGAAGCCTACCACTTGAGCCACATCCACGTCCCTGAAATTGTTCTTTGACAGAAATTTCCCCCAAATGTGTGAACTCTTCGAGATAATTCCAATTCTCTGAGGTGCCTAGCTCAGTGTGGGGCATGTACCAGATGCTCAGTAAATATCTGGGACCAGCCAGAGTGATGGAAAAAAAGAGTCTCGTAAAGAATATGATTCATCCTTCTGTTCTCCAGTGTCAAGGCAAAAACCAAGCTGTCTCTTGGTAACACGTGCCAGTAGATGGTATTTTGCATGTGAAGGATGGTTTATTGATACTTTTCCATTAGCCCTATGTTCATCAACTCTTCTATTGGATTTATATAAATATATATATATATAGCTGGCAGCCAAAGGAAGGACTTGGCCACACAGTTAATATTCTCTTCCCACCTAGCCCCCTTAAAGTCTTCACCTCCCTCCAAACTCCTCCAGGGCAGAAACTGTCTAGAGAGAGAAAAAATTCAAAATAAACATATGCAAGAGCTGGGGTTTAAACATCCCAGGAAGATTAACTTATCTGCAGTAATTGCCTTAACTAGGGGATTTTTTAATGCTTTTCAAAGTTTCTTAGAGGAGCAAAAATATGCAGAGTGAGTCTTAGAGCAGCCAACAGAGGAGATACTCAGGGAAAAAAAAAAAGGTATCAACCATAAGAAGCCCATAGCTAGGAAATTTTAAGGCACTGATTCTAGGGGATTTAATAAGAATGTAATTTGTATAATTAACCATTCATCAATGTCAATTTCATTAAATGAATGCCAGAAATATTACCTTCAGCAGCTCAGCCTAACAGGATTGGAATATATTATATGAAAAATGAACACTTAGTCGTTCCCCCCTGCTCGGTCTGTCACAGCAAGATTTGCAAGGCTGAGAAATAATTTAAAGGGTAGTAAATGAAACCGGTTAAGGCAAATGTGTGCATTTTGGTAACTAACCTCCGTCATGATGTATGAGAGTTCTTGTCAAAACGTTTTCCTGCAGCAATGACGAAGGGGACTTGTAGCTCCCTCCCAGGAGGCAAAATGGGAGAAATAATGTCAGGAGTTTCCCACAGGTACCCCTTGTCCCCCCACCTGGCTATAGCTTACTCTTTCCCTAGATAGGCTGTTTAGGGTCCCAGTGTAAAAGTGGTGGTTTTTGTGTGTGTCCAGAATTTGCAGACATCCCCTAAACCCTTCAAAGTAGCCATGCACAGAATCACTTGCTTTTCTTTTCCAGGGAAGTGATGATTGATGCTGGGTAGAAGGAAATCATTCTGAGTTTTATTCATGTTATTGCTTACAATCGTCAGGGGAGAGTGGGGCTGGAGGTAGGTGGGCTGATGAAATATTTGTAAATAGGTCTTATTTCCAAAGTTGCTCATGAGGGAGGCAGTTTATGGGGATTTACTCATTTCAGTTCACCGTGGGAAAATGGAGGACCAAGAGGGTAATAATTTGCCCGTGCATCCGCCTGTGGGAATGCACACACACAGACATACACACTCACACACTCACACACGCACACACCCCAGATCAGCCAGCAGGTCAATGCTTGAGACGTGCACGCTGTTGTCAATGGAGTTAGCCTGGAATCTGCCACACAGTAGGTGCTCTGTCAGCATTTGTTGAATAGAATTTCTCTTAGTGTTAACCTCACTCCTCTTCTCTTTTAGGGCACTGCAGGGCTAATACTTTTGGATCAGTATTCCTGAGGTATCTGCCTTTCAGAATCCTAGGTCCTGAGAGACAAGAAATACTTTGCAAGCAAATCAAATGAACCTTTAAAAAGATGAAATCATGCAACAGAAAGTTTTCAGAATTTTTTTTTTATGCATTAGATTTCAAAAAGTCATGCCATCTAGTAAGAAGTAAAAATATTAGTTTGGGAATGAGGGAACCAGATGTCAAGATTGAACTAAATTTTTGTAGTCGCTTCCAGATTTAAAGTTCTGTGTTATCTGTTATTTGATACAAAGCACCAAACTATTCCTCTCTCCCCTAACCAATGAACAGGTCATCTTCTGGACCTGGGTTTCACAAAGCTGGTGGGGGGCATGTTTGACCAAATTCTGTGCACTTGCCCGTGGGTTCTGTCGGACTCAAAATTATTCAACTCTATTTCTGAAACATCTCTCTTGAACATGCTCCCTCCTCCCCACCCCCACATCCACTCTTTTCTAGCTTGGTCTGGGTGACTTTGGCAGATAGCTTGTCCTCTCGGAACCACAGTCTCCTCTTCTGTAAAATGAGGATAATAGTATTGTCTCTCAGGGTTGCATGAGGCATAACTGAGATGAACATAAGCACATGGTGCAGTGCCTTGTCACACATAGTGGGTGTCCAAGCAATGTGTTTCGTCCTTTAACTCCTCTTCCAGGGGCCCTTTTGTACCAAATGAGCAACAATCTAAAAGCCATGGGTTCCTTCATTACTCTTCCAGGAGAGGATAGGAAACCAGGTAAGTTGATTCACCCTGAGATGCTCTGAAATTTTAAGGAATTTTAAGAAAGTACCACAGGGAGAGGTTAATGTTTCAGACAAACACCTACCACTACCACAAAAACCCACAATAGAACTAGTGCTAGAAGTTCAGATGTCATTCAATGAGCTATCTTTCTGGACGGCCATCATGGTTGAGCCCTTGAGTCCATATCCTACAAATGCCATGACCGAAATTTTCCAACCCCAGAAGAGAACAAGGACAGGTGGTGGGACAAGAGTAATCAGAACGACTTCCAAGGGCAGGAACTGACTCTGGGAGATTGAGGTAGGATTCTGAAATATTGGAGTGATTGGATATTTTGATGGAAGGTGGGACGGACTATTTGATATTAGGAGAATTCTGCAAAAATGGATGCATTCACAAAAGGGAGACCCTTCCTTGTCTGCCTCAGAGCAATGGACCAAGTTGTGCAGCGTTTTTCAGTCACAGGGGCTCTAGGTGATTTTGGTTAAGTTACCAGCCTCTCAAAGCTCTCGCTTCTTGTCTGCGGAATGGGGAGAGTAACGGTAACGACCTCCGGGAGCCGCTGAGGGCAACGTAGGAGCTTTGGCAGGTAACTCTCTCAGTACTTTGCCTGGCACAATGAAGGTGTTCAATCAATATTAATGATTAGTTGGGACCTTAGCACAGAACCTGGGGCCCACAGAGACCTCAGGTCTGTCGCTCTAGAGCACAAGGAGCTGAAAATAAGTGTGCTGACATCGGCCCCTTCTCTGGTTCATCCCGGCTCCATTCAGCCAGGGCCGGCAGCCTCCTCTGTCTCAGGAGGCAAACTTGCCTACAGAGTGAGGGAGCAAGAAGCCTTCCTGAAACACGGGGCAGGTCCAGCGCGGGCCTGAGCTGGGGTCACCGAGGCGATTGTTGCTGGCACCCCATCAGGGAGTGTGGGGAGCTGGCTGCAGCCTCGCAGGCCCTTCATGGGGGTGCCGAGCCCTAGCCCGGGTTTGGCTCTGGGCCCCTGGGCCTCCCTGTCTTCATTATGGAGGCAGCCCAGCGTGGAAGAGCCTTGCCTGCCGATAGCCGTGGGCCAAGCGGAACTTGTACCCAGGTCGCGAGCCATGCGTTTTGGGGGTGGGTGGTCTCAGGGGGCTTCTCCGGCAGGCCTGTGCAGAACGGGGGCATTCCATGTGCACAGTCAGAGGCGAGGGGAAGGTGGGAAGAGCTGGGGCCCCAGTGGGAGATGGGGTGGCCCTCCCCTGCTTCACCACTAGCCAAAGGTATCCCCTAACCGTTCTGGACCTATTTCCTCCTCCAAAAAAGGGGAGTTGGACCAGAATCAGGGCCTTTCACAGCTCTTACCTTAAAGAGTGGAATCCTTTTCACAAATTAGCTCTAGACAGAAAACTGAAACATAAAAATACCTCAGAGCAAAACTTTCTGGTGAAACTGGTTTCTTCTGCCCCCAAAGTGGTCCTAAGGGGCCTCCCCCAAACCGCAGGGCACTGAGGAAGAGGGAAAGCATTAGAGTAAGTGATAGCTAAGGTTCCTCGTGGTTTGTCACGTTATAATTTCATCTGACCGACGGTGTAAACGTTTTATCATTGTGATAAATGTCCTACACCAGACCCGTCTAAATGTACTCAATGATGATACCAAAAAAAAAAAAAAAGAAAAAAAGGAGAAAACACACTAGAATTAAATCTGTTCCTCTAGGTAGGTCTCCTCTTTTGTTTACATTCTCTGAGAAGGCAATTATGATGTCAGTGTGACTTATCGTTAGCCTGGTAGGTACTGAAGCTTGTAAAGGCCACCTAATCATTTTACTTGATATTCATTAGTCATGTACACCTATAAAGAATGGGAATACATAGCAGGTTGTGTGTGTGTGTGTGTGTGTGTGTGTGGGTGGGGCCGATGGCTTAGACCAGTGGGGATGGGGCGTGGGGGAAGCTAGGGAAGCTGGAGAAGCTGACGGCCCGGGTGACTGACGACTCTCAGCTGGACAGGATCAGTTGCCTTTATTCCACTCTTCCCCTCATCCCTCTCTCCTGCCTTCCTCCTTCCTTCCCTTTCTCCATCCTGCAGCACTATTAGCCCCTCATTCTTGTAAATGATGGGATGGAAAGAGAAGTGGGAGGAAGTATAAAGATGAAGGACATGGTAGAAGTCTTCAAGGAACATGGTCTAGTGGGGGAGGGGCCATGCCTTAAGGATGGGGGAGGGGTCCTCGGTACCAGCTCCGCACCGGGGAGGGAAGGGCAGGGGTGGGTGGGCGCCGGGGTACGTGTGAACACACAACCATTAAACAAGGAAACATGCCACATAGAACCTCTCCTTCACATATAGTCCGAAGCCGATTTCGTGCTGGAGAATTCAAGCCTCCGAGGAGAACTGGTGGGGTGGCGGTGGGGGGTAGAAATTCTATGGGAAGGAGATGGGGCGGCTGGTTTGTAAGAGGGAGGAGACGCTGTGACACTGTCACACTTCCCACCTCCCACAAGCTGATGAGACGGATTTTGATTCAGGAAAGGGGCCTGCCCTCAGTGCATAATAATAGCAATGATAATTAATAATCTATACTTAATGAGATTAAATTAATAATTATTTTAATTATGACGTGTTTGCCTCCTCTTTTCCCCCCTGCCAGGGCAGGCTTGGCACTTCTTGGCATTACAGTCACAATGGTAACCGATAAACCTTAATTAAAACATCCCGAAATATAATGGCTGAATGAAGATGCTGTGACATGTCATTTCCATCTCCTTTTGATCTCTTGCTTATGCCAGAGAGTGTTTCCCACTGCCGGCAGCATCTTGGCTGTTCCAAGTAGTTGCCCACAAAGCCTTCAGTGACATTTGCCCAAGTACTGCTTCACCTCCACCCCCAAAAGAAGAGATGGAGATGCATGCTGTAGCCTGTCCCTCGTGCTGGCCCCTTCACACAGCATCGAGTGCCTGATAAATGCAGAATGGAGTCCCCATGATAAAGACCCCACTCCCCTTGGTCTCATCCTACCTCTGCCTCCATTCCATGTCCTAGCTACATTTCTATGCCTTCCTGGATCTGAAGAATGGGTTTTCCTCAGTGGTCCCCCGGGTACTGTACCTGGGCTTTGAGCACACCTTGCCTTGGGCAGCTCCCTGACTCCATAAGCTTCTCCTTTCCCTCTGCCCCCTACTTAGTGGCAGGGGGTCTCTTGGCTGTCTCCCTTCACTTTAAGCTTCTCCTCCACAGTCCATCCATCTACTGATACTCTCTGATTCCTAGATGTCTAGAGGAAGGTCTCCATGTATTGTAGAGCCTTCTCCAAGGTCATCCCCAGAATGATGGCCTTTTTTCCCACAGTGCTTAGCATGCTTTCTTCAATTCATCCATGTATTCCCTCATTAGTAAACTTTCACGGACCACTATGTTGTAGGCATTGTGCTTGGTGACACGCTATGGAGACAAAAGGCACCACAAACCTTATTCTCACAAACCTTATTGATCAATGGAAGAGAAAGGAAGACACTTAGACAAAGGGAGTCCTGTGCATGGACTTTTCTGATGGAGTCAGCCCTGGCTGCTAAGATGACAAACTGGGGGAGGGACAGCCTCCTGGGGCATGTGAACCTGAGATCCACTTTGATAGATAAGCAGACATTATCTAGATGATAACAGGGGGAAGGTCACACTGAGAAGAGGAAGCATCAGATTCAAAAGCACGAAGGGCCAACAGGACATAGCCTTCCTGGAATTGCAGTCGTATGTGGTTGGAAAGTAGGGCTCAAGGGGAGCAAGAGGCAAGAGGTGAGGTTGCAGATGTGATCATGAAGCTCCTTTAGGGCATGCCCAAGAAGTCTCAAGTTCATAAATGGGTGAATGAAAGAGCAATGCTACAGAGAGCGGCTAATTAATTTTTACAGTGCTATCATCAAACATTTGTTGAGCCCTGCTTGAGCTAACAGTGAGATAGTTGTTAATTCCCTTCATGGCTTTCTTGCCAAAACTCGTTCACAGAGCTGCCCTGACTCGGGGCATCATTTTGTGTTGCAAAATCTCCTTCCCATTGGCACAGAGAAGGAAGAATCGACACACAATACACACACCCAACACAACGAGCACAACACACTCAAAGCCACTTAGCCTGAAGTTATTTAAAAATATACTTTTATTTTTGACCAATGAACCTTGGAAACAAAGGCAATCTCACTAAGCTAGAAGCTCTTTTATGGGGAAACCACAAGAATCCACAGGCAAACGTCTAGGGTTTCCCACTGTCCTTTGGAGTTGCCAGTTCTAGAGACAAAAAGGGGCAGGAGGTGGGAACTACAGGGTTTTCTATTAGCTTCAGACAGGTTTTGCTATTTCCTGGGGCCATTCTCCTGCTCGCATCTCCTACATGCTCAATTTATCAATGGATTCATTCATTGACGCATTTTTTTTTCATTTCTTCATTTAACAAACTTACAGTGTATTCCTACAATGTGCCAGCTATTGTTTTGGATATAGGGGCTACAGAGATGAACAATTCAAGGCCCCCTTTCTCAAAGAACCCACAGTCTAGTGAGAGAGCTGGAGAAGTCTGTAGAGAAAGACAATGCAAAGAAAGAGGCAGCATAAGGGAAGTGAGAGCACAGTCTCAAAAGCATGTTGGAGTGAGCCACAGACTACCACTGACAAGGAAGAAAAAAGAAAAAGAAAGTATCTAGAAAAATAAAGTGTTTAAGGTCTACAAAAAGTATCCAAGGCACTAGTTAAATCTGAGAGATAAATAATCTTATTTATGAAAATGTCAAGGGGCAAGAGATAGATACCTTTTTAAAGAATAACTCCTGCCTCTGCAGGTTTGTCAATACCGAGAAGTCTAAAATAATTTGGGCCTCCTTAAAGATGGATGTAGCTGGAGAGCTCAGCATTATTGCCAACCCTGTAAATTAGTAACACAGAGAGCATTTTTTCCCCACCTGTCCCATTTCATCTCTCTGGCTATCTCCTTACCCAGCTCTGGCCACATTCAGATTATTTCTGATGAGTGCATTCAATAACGTCCCTTTTCCATTTGGAACATGATTGCGTGCGTGCTGTACATAAGGGATATTGATTGAGAATAAGCTGTTGACTGGAAGATATGCCTCTGTGGAGATCTTGGGAAGGGGGGCAGGCAGGAGGAGAAATAAAATTAAAAGAGAGAGTGAGAAAACACCCATGGCCCCAAGTTGGAAACTGCTCAAATATTTGAAGCTTAACAATGTTTTGGTTGCCTTTCCCCCGCCCCCCCCTTTCTTTCTTTCCTTTTTTTTCTGGAGGGTTCTAAATGTCAATATTGCATTTACTGCTGAACAAACTAAAATCATAACAAATATAATAAAAGGAGAGAGTGAGCCTCAGCTTTCTTCAGAGAATGATTGGCACTTTTGAGCCCTGAATTGGTGGAGCCTTTATCTTGGCTGTGTCAGTTCATAATTAAACAATAAAGGAAGGAATTGCTGCTTGCACTGAATACACACACACATATGTATACGAATATATACAGAGAGCGAGGGAGAAAGAGGAAGGGAGGTAGTCTGTTTTCAGTAAGGAGGGGACAGTTTTCCCTGTAAGGAAGGAAAACTGTACTTTATAAGCTCTTTTCTTGTCTCTGTTGATGCTGAAAGGCTCAGAGATGACATGAGAGCTGTCACAAGAAATTTTTGGCTTAATAATATTGAACACGAACTAACTAGGGTTCTCCAGGCCCCAAAGAGGAGAGGGAAGCTGATGAGGCAGGATGAGATAAAAGCAAGAAAATGATTTGACAGTGGAATTTTTTTTTTCTGTTCTCAATCTTGTTTTTGTTTGTCTGGCTATAAAGCTATGTAAAAATGTGTGTGTGTTGTATGTGTGTGTGTGTGTGTGTGAGAGAGAGAGAGACAGACAGAGAGAAACAGAGAAAGACACACAGAGAGACAGAGGGAGAGGACAGTAGTGCTGATATATTGGGCATATGAGCTGTCTCAGCTTCACCAGGCGAAGTGGAGATAACTGGCCTTCTTTGGTCCTGCTGGAAACTTCAACAAGCTGTGGTTTGTTGTTTCAGTGACTGGAAAGAATCTTAGAAATAGCTAAAGGATGATGATTTTCAAATGAGCCAGTATGTTCTCCCAGAGGCCTCTGAAATTAATCCATGGTATAGGAGGTTGTTCTATCCAGAACTGGGGGAGAATGTGCTGCCCTGGAGGAGGGACTTTAGCAGGCTGCAGAGTCACGCCCACCATTCGTGAATTCAAGGATCCCAGTCTTGTGTTCTAGGTCTTACCAAGGCCCTGCTGTTTGACACTTTCCTCCAATATGTGCCGGAGATCACAGGCCCCGTCACTCGAGCTTCTTGCCCCAAAGAGGAAGCTTCTCACACCCTGAAGGAGGAAGAGGCCTCAGGTCTGCCAGCTGCTTATCTTGTCACCCAGCTCTGTCCTACTGTGACACTCCCCAGTGTAGACGTGCCTAATGATTCCATCCAAATCCAGCCTGAAGATTGGCAAAGAGGCCTCATTAGCCAGGTGCTCTGCTCGCCTCCATCGGAAGGGTCCAGCTTCTGGTTAGTTCTGCTTCGAGCAGGTGCACCTAGCTAGCTGTCACTTTCCTGTGGCTGCTTGGGTCTCAGCATAGTGTGTCCTGGGACTGACAGTTTAGCACCAAAGGCGTGATCCGCTAGTCAGATTTCACACGGCTGCACAGGGAAGAGATAGCCTTGACAGGTAAGTGACTAAATGTGGGAAGACACTTGTTATTAACTGCAAATGGCAAGCAACTCCTTAGAAAGCTAGTTAGTGGAGCAGGAACAGGCGTGTGAGCCAATTCCTGTCTTAGTCCCTATTTATCCTTCTGCCTTACACTGCTCTTCTCCCAGCTGGGGCCTGTCCTCTCGGCGGCTGCAGGAAGACTGAGAAGGAAGCCTGGGCCCAAGTTCGTGTGACTGAGATGGTATCCAGGGTCAAGGCTCTCAACCTCCCTGTCTCAGGTGCCCTTCAGTGCATACTGTTTTTAGGATTATTGACGAGTAGGGGCGGATGTGGCTCAAATGGTTGGGCCTCCGTCTGCCATATGGAGGGACCTGGGTTCAATCCCTGGGACCTCCCGGTAAAATAAAAAAAACATATATACAGAAGGCGCATGGGCTGCCAGGCTCTGTGTGCCTGTGAGCCGCCAGGCCCCGGTAGCCAGGCAGCAAGATGATGACGTAACAGCAGAGAGATGCAGGGAAGAGACAAGACGAGATGCTCTGAAAACCAGGAACCGAGGTGGCACTGGTGGCAGAACACCTTTCTCCTACATTGGAAGTCTCCAGGATCGAATCCTGGTGAAGACTGGAGGAGGAGGATGAGAAGAGATGGCAGGAAACAGACACAGAGAATTGCCCAGCAAATGGACACAAAACAGCAAAAATGGGGAAGGTTTTTTTTTAAATGGATAAAGTAAATAAATAAATCTTAAAAAAAAAAAATGGACGAGTGACCATTCTCCTTAATTTATTTGCTGACATCTTATACCCCTTCTCTTGACTTTTCACCAGGAACCCACATCCCAACAGGGAAGTCCTTGGAAGCCTACATACCTAACCATTTCTTTGGTTCCAGAGAAAGCATGAGAGAAATTAGTTCTGAGCAGATTTTTTTTAGGAGACTGGGAGCAGTTTTAGGGTGAGGAAAATGCCCCTCTCCCCAAGTATACAGATAGTGATGGGAAATTTCGCGATATCCCCTGAGATTACTCTGGAAGGGCTCTCATTGGGAAAACGTTATCTTTTCGGGAAGGAGGATTACTTCATGCCTTCAACTTTAGTATTTCCACTGCCCAAGGGCCCCAGGCCATCATCTGTGAGAGTATCTTGGCTTTGAGTTTTTGTCCCCATGAACACCTTTTCTGGACTCAAATGAATTCTCCCGCTGGCAGGAGAGGAAATAGCAGACTTTTCTAACTAGTTCCTGAACTAGCTAAGGACAAGGCCTTAGGAAGTTGTAGCTACACTAAAGGAAGTTTCCATCTGATGTTGAGGAAACTCCACTCTATAAGTAGCTGTCGTTATGAATAAAACCTCAATTTTATAGCTAACTGTGATAACTGGGAGGATTTTCTGTGAAAATGCCTGTCATTTCTTTTGTCTGTTTTCTATTAGGTGATTTGTCCTCTTCTTGTACATATTCTCCACACGAATTCTTTGTCAGCTATGTGTATGGCAAATAACTCGTCCTGGCTTGTGACTTGCTTTTCACTTTCTTTGCAGTGTCACGCTGAACAGAAGTTCTTAGTTTGACAAAAGACCACCCATATGGTCAATAAACTCATGAAAAGATGATCAGCCTCATTAATGATCAGGAAAGACATATCAAGGGCAAATGAGATGCCACTGTCACCTACTTGACTGTCAAAAATCAAGGAATCCAACAATATTGGGTGTTGGAGAGAATGTGGATCTCTAGAACCTTCTGTACATTGCTCGTGGGAGTGTGAAATTGTACAGCCACTTTGGAAAACAGTTTGGTGTTATATTGTAAAATTGAACATTCAACCCTATAATCTAGCAATCCTACTCCTAGGAATGTACGGAGAGGAAACTCTTGCATGAGTATACAATGAGACATGTACCAGAATGCTACTATTCACAAAAAGCAAAAGCCCGGAAACAACACAAATGTACTCTCACAGGAGAATGGATAACTATATCATGGTGTATATATACAATGGAATAATAAACCTCAGTCAAAATGAATGAACAATAGCCAATGCCACAATATGAATTAGTCTTAATAGAATTCGAGTAAAGCAGTTAAGTCCCCAAAGAATACATATTGCATGATAAAATCAATTGAAACCAAAAATATTATTTTAAAGAATATGTATAGATATAATAAAACTATTTTTTTAAAGAAAAGAAAGGCCATGATGACCATGAGAATCAAGACAGTGTTTGGTGGCTTTAGGCAGAGGGATACAGGGAGAGGGGACGGGGAAACAACACAGATGGATGGCAATGTTCTAGTTTTCATGTTCGCTGGTGATTTAATGTATATTTATTATAATATTAAAATAAATACATAAAGGGACAAACAAGTACATTAAGAAATAAAGAAATAGGGAAGCGGATGTGGCTCAAGCAATTGGGCTCCCATCTACCATATAGGAGGTACAGGGTTTGATTCCCAGGGCCTCCTGGTGAAGGCAAGCTGGCCTGTGCGGAGAGCTGGCCCAAGTGGAGACCTGTCCCGAGTGGAGAGCTGGCCCGTGCGGGAGTTCTGGCCCCTGCAGAGAACTGGCGCAGCAAGATGACACAACAAAAAAAGACACAGAGGAGAGACAATAAGAGACGCAGCAGACCAGGGAGCTGAGGTGGCACAAGAGAATGAGCACCTCTCTCTCACTCCTGAAGGTCCCAGGATCGGTTCCCGGTGCCACCTAAAGAGAAGACAAGCAGACACAGAAGAACCCACAGCAAATGGACACAGAGAGCAGACAGTGAGTGCAAAAACAATGGGGGGTGGGGGGATACATAAATAAATAAATCTTAAAAAAAGAAATAAAGAAATAAAAAGAGGCAACCATGGACCAAAAGTGAGTGTGTGATTAGCGAGGGTTATGTTTAATCCAGTTCTCCTCATCTTGGATTAATGATAGATATAAAATGGGGTAAGGCCACATAGAGGGACATCTCTCTTCCATGCCATGACGGTCCCATCAGAAACTGAAGGAAGCCCTGAAGTCACGTGACCATGAGGTCTTCCCAAGGAGGAGGGAGATTGGCCAGAGACTGAGAGCTACAACCCGTTCTAAGGGAGTCTTGAGTCTTGGGCTGATCAGGTTAACATTTTAAACTGAATACGATTTGAATTCTTGATGATTGGTTATTAATAGAAATAAAGGAACTTATTGGATACATATTTGATTTACTACCACCCTATCAAATTAACAGGTTGGTTCATCTAACAATAGATGAGACTCATCCTTCCATCCTATTCAGTTGGATTATCTATTTGGCAGTTACAAAGACTTTCTTCCCCTGACCAGCAGCTGGGCCTGGAATGACCATGGCACATCCAAGTCTGAAAGAGATAAGAGCCAAGGACGAAGGAGGACAAGAAGGTATAAATGGGCATGGTTACAGCAGAACTGACTTTTGGATTTTGTGCTAGTTTAAATTTGGAATCCACTCATTAGTGGGTATGGAAGACTGATTGCAAAAATGTCACCCATTCTCCACCTCTTTCAGTACCCACACCCTTTGCAGTGTGACTTTGCCACTCTTGACATCAAAGGGTAGAGTCCCTTTACCTACACTTGAATCTCAGCTGGCCTCAGGACTGGGTTGGCCAATAGAATGTGATGGAAGCAGTGGCAAGCCAGTTCTAAGCATGAGCCTTAGGGTGCCTTGCACACTTCTGTTTGTCCCCTTGGAAACCTGCTGCCACTGTGTGAACAAGCCCGTGGTAACCTGTTGGATGAGGGATGTATGGCCCCACCACTGCTGTTACCACCACAAACAGACAGAAAACCATGCCCCATGATGAAGCCATCTGTGACCAGTCCCTGAGATGGTCCTCCAGGTGACTGCCAACGAGGAGGTCCAGCTAAGAACGGCACGGCCTTTAATAGAAGAATTGCCCAGCTGACACACAGGTACATGAGCAATAAGAAATATTTATTGTTTTTAAACCATTAAGTTGCAGGGGTTGTTTCTTATACAGCAACAGCTAACTGATACTGAGAGGATGATTGAGAAATGTCTGTGTGTATGTGGGTAGTTTTTTGTCTTCAGCAATGAAACAGACACAGAAGAAACAATTTGAGAACAGCAGATGAACAATAAATCAGAATATAAAGGCGAATGTTAAATTGTGTGACCATCTGTAACCAGGGCCTGCCTTTGGCCATGGAAGAGAACTCCACTGAGCGGCAACTCTCCCAGGGTTCCACACACTAGATACTCCTAAGAAGGGTGGTGAGTTTAGGAAAATGGAAAGAATGGCTTGGTGTTAGTCGCAAAATTGTATCTGGTTGGAAGCTGATCCTTTGGTTTTTAGTGCAACTCAAGGTGAGAAGTCAAGGTGAGGGCCATTAGAGGGGGTTGTCAGCAAGCTGTGATGGAGGGCAGGGTGGGTCCTAGGAAGTCCTAATGTGGCAACTTCCCATCAGAGGGGAAGAATGCATTTGAAAAGTCAACAAGGAAAGAAAGACTCAGCTGGAATGCCACCGGAGAGTAGAACTCATGGCATGGGGTGTGGTTCCAGACAGACTGAACATGCAAGAGTGTGTTGCATCAAACACACACATACATACACTTGTATACACAAACATACACATTCACATACAAACATACACACAGCCACACACACACAAACACAATACACCTTCACACACATATATACACATGGACACACATATACCCATGTACACATATACACATGTTCACACACACATACACATAACACAATACACACATGCACACATATATACACACTTAAATGTGCATACACAGATACACACATATGCACACTTGTATACACACAGTCACACATATACACATCTGCACAATCACACACATATGCAGACACACATGCACCCACATCCACTCACACACTGAGCCAGAGGAGGCCTCAGCAAAAACTATTTCAAGTCAGACTGAGTTTCCAAAAGAGGAAATCTCACCTGCCATCAGTGATAGCCTATGCAGCTTTCTGCATATACACTTAGCCCTAACTGAGGTCGGGTTACCTCCCAGTGATGAAGCCACGTCTGACATCAGAGAAGGTGCAAAAAAGAGAAGGGAAACTAGACAGTCTGACCAGGCCTTGGCCTCTGGATACAACTTTACAAAGCCAGGATTCCTTGGTCTCAGTCACCTAATGCTTGACCTTCTCCAGATCCTGCCCCATCTGCCTGCTTCATCTCCCAGACCCTCCTTGGGTGGAGGGAGGGGCAGGGCCAAGGCAGTCGCAGGTCAAGGAGGGAGAAGGGAAGAGGCGTGCTTTTACAGAGTAACACCCGGACAGTTTGCAAGTTGAATCTGGCAGGCTGGGCAGGCAGTGGGAGCCCGGGGCTCCATCCCTAAGGGAGCCACGTTAGTTTTTTCCCTTTCAAAGTCATCAGGCAGTAAAAGAAAATTGCAGGGATGGGGAAATAATGAAAAAGCCTCTTTGTTTTCCCCCCAGTCCGAACTCCTAGCTCATCAAACCTTGGAAATGCTCACAGCAAATGGCTGTTCCTGTTTTATTGCTTATTTATGGGAATCTATTTAAAGTGAATTGCACTTTTCCATTGTATCCCAGCAAGCAGAGCAGAGCATGTGCGGGTGTTGTGTCTCCCCTGGCTGTGGGGCTGTCTGGACTGGGGATTCTGCCTGATTGTGTCAGCATCGTGCTCCATGGCATTTAAAAGTGGGGAGGGAAAATACTGCAGAGGAAGAAGGAGGTTGAGCAGAGGTTTAGGGCTGGAGACCAGGCCTGTGGACCAAGAGACGCTGGCTGACTGGGATTAGTGAATGGTGGCACACTCCGAGGAAAAGGCCATGGTCTTTAGCAGTACCATTGCTAGTCTTTGAGGTTTTGTCTTGGCTGTGCTCTAAGCAATGTGACCTCAGGAAAGTCACCTAACTTCCCTGAGCCACATGGAAAAGAAAAATCTGTAGAAGTGGTTGTTAGGTTGTTAATACACTACTACAGTTCATGGGGCATTGTTACGGTGGGTGGAGATTCACACAACAGGCCTAAGAATATCAAATTCCCATCCTGGGGAGCTCTGCCACATTCTCTAATGGAGCAGCAAGAATCCCCGGAGTTCAGGGGCAGTGACTAGTGAAAGAGGATGGACCATCGATGGGCTGTTGATATTGATGACTGTACTTGTGAACTGTACTTTTGAAATAGAAACTTAGCCTAGTATTATAGGGTGCCTAAAAGTTACCTCCTGTTGGTCAAATGTGGCCTCTCTCTAAGCCAAACTCAGCATATAAATGCATTACCTTCCCCCAGCATGGGGCATGACTCCTGGGGATGAGCCTCCCTGGCACCGAGGGATTACTACCAAGCACCAACTAGCAATGCAATTGGAAAAAGACCTTGACCAAAAGGGGGAAAGGTAAAGACAAATGAATTTATATGGCTAAGAGACTTCAAAGTGAGTGGGGAGGTCATTCCAGAGGTTACACTTATGCATGTCTCAGCAGGATCTCATTTACTGCCAAAGTAAATATTGCCTCAAATAGCAGGGCTCCTGAGGGCTCTGGAGACATCCAGACACAATAGGCAGGGCAGACAGCTCAGGAGTTTGGTTCCTTGCCAGTGGGCCCTACTTTTGAATTTATGCTCCCCATGTGTGACAAAGTTGGACTCAGTTGTGGTTTCCCTACAAATGGCTCTTCCGTCCTTCTATTTGAACCTATAGTTAGTACTAGAGTTGATATATATGTATGTCCAAGAGACTTAAATCTTTGGACTGTCCATGTACCAGTCAGGCCCTGAATCTCAACAGAGTTGTAACACCTACTCTCCAGTTCATTGGACTCACCCAGGACAATTAATAAGGAGATGATGATGGACAATGACCATCTCAAGGAATAGAGAGAGTCTTCAACTGCAAGCAAGATAGTCCCATCCATCTGCCCCAGGGGATCTAAGCCCTCTCTCAATTAGAGGCGGAGTGGGCATCACCATCCAAGAATCCTCAGAATTGGGGAATGAATGGTGGACTAGAGTAGACTTCTGTTATTCTACTATTGACTCATTGTGATTTTAGCAATGGAAGAACTTTTATCATTGATGTGGTGGCAGTGGCCAGGAGGTTCTGAGGGGAGGGAGAGGGAAAAATAGGTGTAATTTGGGGGCATTTTCGGAGCTTGGGAATTGTCCTGAATGACACTGCAATGACAGATACAGGCCATTATATATCTTGTCATAACTTATAAAAAATGTGTGGGAGAGAGTGTAAACTATAATCCACGCTTAGTGGCAATGTTCCAAAATGTGTTCATCAATTGTAACAAATGTACCACACTAATGAAGGATGTTGTTAATGTGGGAAAATGTGGGAGGGGGAGGGAGTGGGGATATGGGAATCCCCTATATTTTTTACTTAACATTTAGGTAATCTAAGTATCCTTAAAAAATAAAAAAGTATATAAAAATGATGGGTAGTATTTATTTCTATGTGGAAATGCTGACCCAGGATGCAGTAAGTGCTCATGAAAATTAAAATTCCCTTTAAAGGAGAGCTGGGACTAGGGTTGGAAAAGTCCAGAACCTTGAGTCCCCAACCTGTCCTCACATTCTTTACCAGAACAGCATCCCCCTGGCCTTGCGAACAGACGGGGGTCCCTCACTCCCTTTGCTGAGACTGGAAGACTACAAGCCTACAATGCTTTCTGTGGGGGCTCAGCAAACAATGCCCATATCTGGCTGCTGTATCCTTTTGTAAATACAGTTTTACTGGAACACAGCCATGCCCATTCTTTCACGTATTATCTATGGCTACTTTCATGCTCCCACAGCAGAGCTGAGTCCCTGCAGCGGAGACTGCATGGCCCACGAAGCTGAAAACATTTGCTCTCTGGTCCTTTCCAGAACATTTGCCAACCTCTGCTCTAAAGAATTGGTTTTGCTGGGGTTTCTCTGGTCTGAGTGATCAAGGAATCACATATCTAAAAAATGTTAGCACGGCAAGGGGTCTGATTCCAGGCCCAGTGTTTTTCCATGATTTAACAGTACCAAACCCAAAAGTCATTGGGGTTGGCTTTGCAACACCAACAAAAATCTCTAAGTCCCAAGGCAGCCTGAATTCCATTTGGCTGGGACAGTTGCCATTGGTCCTTCCACATTTACCAAGACTCCACCCCATGCACCATGTCGCCACACCCCTGTCTTCTCCCTAGACCCAGAAAACACTTCCAGGGACTTTGATGCCTCCCTGACCCCGAGTTCTTTAAGACCCAACAGTGTTGGCTGCGGCTCATCCTCCAGGATGCAAGCCAGAGAATTCCGACCAGGGGGTTCTGTCTGTGTGTCCACGTGCGACCATTTGTCTGTATGTGCCCTCATGGGGCTCTGCAGTATTGCAAGGGGGAGCTGGGACTGGAATCTGAGGGAAGGGAAGGAAGCAGGGACAGAGGGCTTGGGTTCCCATGGAGATGGGGTGTGGAGCCACACCCCCCCACAACGGTGCATATTTATATTTGGTAGGGGAATAGTGGGGTTGTCTCTAATTCATAACAACATCCCAGTGCCTTGGCCTTGCTGCCTCCTCAGATGTCGTGGCTATTACAGAGCCTTGACAGCATGAAGCTTTCTTAATTTACCCGTGTCCCCATTTATACAAACCATCTCTCCTTCCTTGATTTCCTATGGTGAAGGGCAACATCACCCATCCAGTTTATCTTTGGCTTCTGCCATTTGCTCATCCCTAGCCTCCAATCAGATACCAAATCCCAATTCCATGCTTCCACCTGGCACATCACCTCTTGCCTTGACTGCTGGACCTGCCTTCCGATCGACCACCCAGGCTCCAGGCTGGTTTTCCCTCCCCGCTATCTTCCATGAAACTGCCAAACCGTGCTGACGCACACGTCCCAACTTAAAATCTCCAGTGGTGCCACAGTATCCATAGGATGGTCCCAACTCCATCACACAGTACACGAGGCCCTTGGTGAGCAACCTCAGCTGCCTTTTCCAACCCGAAAGCCACATGTTCGTCCCCCATACTCCTGATATCCCCCATTCTCCAAACACACTGTGCCTCTCTCAGGACAAAGGGCAGGAGCTAGATTCTGGAATCAGACTGATTGTGGCTCTACTGAACCACTTCCTTTCTAGGTAAGTCCCTTAGTCTTGCTGAGCCTCTGCTTCTTCACCTGTATAAATGGAGACACTACTGACTGTCTCAGGGTGGCACTGAGGATTAAATGGTAACGAAGTACGTGAAAGGGCTAGACCAAGAAAAATGTGCTGCGTAAGTGCCGGCTCCTTTCCTTGAACCTTTACACACATGCTGTTCCCTCTGCCTGAAATTCCCTTTCCTGCCTTCTCTCCCTGGGAAACTTCTACTCATCCTCCATGTGGCTGCCTAAGCATGGCTTAAGCATGGTGCTCCTCCCAGCACCCCCAGACCTCCGTTCACCTGGCTCAGGGCCTTCCAGGGGCTATTGAAATTGTTTATGAGCTTCTTTATCTGGAAGTTGGCAGGACTGGTGGAAGGGCAGGCCTTCCTCTCTTTTCCTAGGCCCCAGGGTGCTCTGTGGAGAGCATGACCTTGAAGCCACATGCCAGGGTAGGGTCCAGGCTCTGCCACCCTGTCTCCGACCTTGGGCAAGTAACTCAACCACTCTGAAACTGTTTTCCTTCTTGTTTTTTAAAAAATAGGATATTTTAAAGACAGCTGAATAGAGCAAAGTGAAGGATTATTCTATTAGGATATCCTCTGTGCATAAAATTCAGGTTGTATGAATTTTAATTTCATTCAAAATTTGGCACCAGACTGAATGAACACTGGTCAAGCCCAATATTTTCTCTTTAGTGTTTAGAAGCCCTGAACACTTTTTTCCTTCAGCCTAAAAGAAAGGCTCTAGAACAGAACCTCATTATCTTGACCCTGGGTATTTTGAGTGCAATTGAGTTTAGGCCACCAGTATCTCCTACAGAATTTCACTTAAGGAAAGCCAACTGGCATGGCAGCTAAGATTCTGAAACCTAGGTGAGATGTGAATTTGCAAAAACTTATCTTTGGTGCGACAATGCACATTCCCTCCAGAATCCAGGCTCCGCTCTAGTCTCACCAGATTCTCTCAAAAGGCCACTGGAGACCAATTCTTATTTCTCCAGTACCATTGCTAGGTTTCAATTCCTTAAAATATCAAACTACCAAGGTTTCATTCTGTCAAAAGTCTGTATAACTTCAATGTGAAAAGTTTTTACATACATTTGTTATCAAGGTCTCATTAAAATCTGTGAGATGGGTCACAAAGGATTAAAAGTCAAGAGAAGGGAATGATAGACACTAGTGCTCCAGACAACAAAATTAGCCCTGTGGTATGAATTCCAACCTGCCAAAGCACAGGCCCAGGCTCAGAGCAGACATTCAATAAAACATTGGCTCTCCTCTACCTTTCTGGGGTTAAACGTGGTGATTGGGACATAGGTGATCAATAAATCCTTGGCAAATGGATGAATAAATGAACGAGATTATAAGTGAGGTCCTGGGATCTGGAGCTTTGGGCCTGTAAGAGTCTGAAGAGTTAAGCCCATCCAAATAATCTGAACTGTCCCTTCCACAGCTCAGCTGGTAGAGCTGAGGACTGTAGTTGTTTCCAAATAACTGGAACTCAGGTAGAATTTGGAGGGAAAGAGACCACTGGCTCTTTGCTCCCATTCCAACCAGGGCTCCTGACTGTTCACCCAGCCCCACTGCCCTGGGGACCAGCTTCTCCTATGGCTCCAGGGTGGGGCCCAGACAGAAAGCACCGCTGCAGATGGCTTCATGACTCCCCCCTTTCTCATTGGCTGACGTCCTACTGGGACCACCAAAAAGCAGCCATGCTCTTGATGGATGGTCTTAGAATCTTGGTTGGGGGATCAGGGAGGTGGGAGGAAGAGAGAGTGAAGGAAGGAGAGATTGAAAGCGATGAGAAGGTGAGAGCGTGGGTAGGCGCAGAGAGCGCGCAAGCGCCAACAGGAGAAGATGGGAATGCTGGTGAAGTCTGAACAAACGCAAAGTCAAGCACAATAATAATTTGGGCAAAATGGCAAATGGCACAGCTGAGGAGGAAATAGCATTGTGAATGTAAAAACTCCTAAATGGAGCGCAGATGGGAGGGAAAAGTGTAATCTTCTGGAAAAGCCTCTAATTGTCTGCCCACACTAATAATTTCAGCAAACGCTCCCTCTCTCCCTCCTGCGTATAATTACACCATTCCATCTGTCTATCAGCAGGTTTTTTACTGTGCCTTCCTGCTACCACGTTCTCATGCTCACGGAGAGATGGGGAGGTTTGGAAGATTTAAGAATCCTTCTGACACATATCCTGAAGAAAAGACACTCAGGAGAGACAAATCCCTCTCCTAGGCCTGCTAAGACTCTACTTTAAAAAGTCATATAATCTCTTCAAATGGTAGCATGGAGTCAAAAGGAAGCCAGGCCACAGGGTCCCCCCACATTGGGTGTCCTCGTCTGCCGACGTGTCTGGGTGAGTCAGCCCTGGACAGACAAGGGGGTCCCTAGCTGCAGCTGGGAGGGGTGGCGGCAAAGCTTCACTAGCAGAGGCTCTGGCCCATGGGCACCAAGGGGCACAGGGCATGAAAGCATCTGCTCAGAGCTCTCCCTGTAATGTGTCCTGGGCATCCAAGCTGGGGGTCTGCTGCCTGAGAGGAAAGAAGTCTAAATGGAAGAGGAGCTCCCGCATGGGGAGGCGGCCTGGGTGTGCCAAAGGCCTGTGGTGTCTGCTCTGCTCTGTCTTCTCTCCCTGCCCTGGCAGCGAGTCCCAGGGCAGACAAGTGCCCTTGTGCACAGAGCCCAGCAGGAAAGGCTCCAGGCTCCCTGCCCAAGTCACTGTCTCTTCACGGGCAGAAGACAAAGTACTGCCCCCTTTCCCTTGTCCATAAAAGGGGGAAGTGTACGAGTGGGGAGCTTAGGGTGCTAGAGCCGGGAGGTGCTTGCAGGATTTAAGTGTTGTTTTCATGTGAAAACTCACACCCTGTCTCCCCGACCCTTCCCTTCCCATAAATAAGTCCTTATTAGACAAGGAGAGGGATGGCCACGAGTCAGGTGGTTCCGGCCACAGAGGCGAGTGGACACCAATACCCCTGAGTCCTCCTGGAGACCGAGGGGTGCAGTGGTGGGTGTTGCCAGGCAGCAGCCCCTTGGCTAGTTGTGGACCGGGAGGGAAACTTCACGTGGAGGGCGAAGGTGGTAGAGTCAGTGCCCCACCATCCGGCAATTCCTCACACTATCCAACAGCGCCCCCAAAGCTCCAGCAAGATTGCTTGGGGGCCAAAGAACAGAGTTCACCCCCATCGCAATTCATCCGACACATTCCAAGACGGTGATCCCATAAAGCGCTGTAAAGATGCACAGGACACATTTCCTGCGACCCAAGAGAAATAATATGCTGGCCACACACGCAATTTTAAGTCTTCTAGTAGCCATGTTAAATATATATAAAGAAAGATGCAAAATTTATTTTAAGAGTATATTTTATTTAAAACAATATATCCAAAATATTATTAACTCAGCATATAATCATTACAAAAATTATTAATTGGATATTTTACATGTTTTTTGTACTAAGTCTTCAAAATCTGGCATGTGTTTTACACTTACACCACATCTTAGTTCGGACTGGCCCCATTTCAAGTGCCCACTGGCCCCATTAAAAAAACTTACAAGGAGAGAAACATGTATGCATAATGGAGTTATAATATGTGAATAATAATTATTACAGTTTAACCCCAGGCAATCCTTTGCCAACCACTTTCACATGCATTACCTCATTTGATCTTTTCAGCAATTTTGTAAGATAAGGACAGTTATGCTAACGTTTTTAAGCAGATGAATTCAAATGAAATTCAGGGAACTGAAGTGACTTGTGACCTCACAGAAGGAACTGAATGTCCTTTTTTCCTTCTCTCTTAAACACAGGAGAGGCACACTGTCTTTTTGGAATGCCCTGCTGTGGCTTGGGGGAGGAGCTGGCATTCCACCTGGGTCTTGACAGAGGCGAGGCACCTTGCCACAGAGAGATGGGTGCAGGGGGTGCCACAGAGAGATGGGGTGGGGGTGGGGAGGAGATGGTGCCCTGCGGAACTCACAGGTGCAGGGTAGAGTGGCAAAGTACAAGCTCCACCTGGAGAGGAGCAATGGCCCAATTCTCTGCAGCAGGCTGAGTGGGAGCGGCAGTGGAAGATTGAACTAAGAAGGTGACGTGGGGCCTGACTGTAGAAGTTCTGCCTGTGGACGGATCTGGGATTTGGACTCTCCTGGGTAGGGAGTGTAGACCCACTGAAGACAGTGCATTCACCAAACATTCACTGAGCACTTAGGACATGCTAAGGTGGCATTGTCTCTTTTATGAAGCTCATCACACTACTCAGTAAATTGAACCTCTCCTCCTGCATGCCCTCCCCACCCATCAGTGTCCAACAGGCCCGGATCTGGGGTGGGTAAATATCCTAGGTCCTCTCCCTGAGGCCCTCTCTCCAGGTGTAGCATTCTTCCTTAGCAATGCTGGGCTAATGAGCTCAGTCCTTCCATCGCAGCTTCTGCCTCAGCCCCTCCCAGGAACTCCAGGCTTTGTGTCTGGTCATATAGACAAAGCCCAGAATTAAGGGCCCCAGATTCATTTCATTTAACGAGAACCTACAAAAGCCAGCCTGGCAGCCCATTCATCCCAAAATAGCCTCTGAAAGCCTGGGCATACGTCAGTGTCTCTTTGCAGAAACCACACTGCATTGTCATGAAAGGGCCATTGGAACAAGGTAGCCAGAGTGAAATGATCTCAATGCATTTCAATCACTTCCCAACATCAAGGTTCATTTCTCAGTAACACAGGCCCTTTGACAATAAATGAATTGCACCGTGTGTCTGTGTGCGTGTGCGTTCATGATGCATTCCTAGAGGAGCTAACGTCACAAGCGATTGGTCTATGTAGCTATCTCTCAACATAAATCCCAAACATCAACCTGACATGTGGAGAAACTCTGGACCCCTTGGATTCTCTCAGTCGTGGCAGGAGAAGCAGTGGGGACTGTGTTCACACTGCTACAAAAGGCCATCTAAGAGGGAAGCAGATGTGGTTCAAGTGATTGGGCTCCCGCCTACCATACAGGAGGTCCAGGGTTTGATTCCCGGGGCCTCCTGGTGAAAGCAAGCTTGCCCATGTGGTGAGCTGGCCGGAGCGGAGAGCTGGCCCATGCAGAGTGCTGGCCCATGCAGGAGAGCTGGCCCATGCAGGAGTGCTGGTGCAGCAAGATGACGCAACAAAAAGAGACACAGAGGAGAAACAATAAGAGACACAGTAGACCAGGGAGCCGAGGTGGCGCAAGAGATCGAGCGCCTCTCTCCCACTCTGGAAGGCCCAGGATTGGATCCCGGTGCCTCCTAAAAGAGAAGACAAGCAGACACAGAAGAACACACAGTGAATGGACACAGAGAGCAGGCAACAAGTGCAAAACAACGAGGTGGGGGGGGAGGAATAAATAAATAAATCTTAAAAAAAAAAAAAAAAAGGCCACCTAAGAGATGCAGCAGGGAGATGGCTGAACAGAATGCTTGGAATCGATGACTCTCCTTGGTGGTTTGGAGCTTGCAACCTGTCAGCCTTTGGCCAGTCATCTTGAAACTGGAGGCTCCTCGGAAAGTCATCAGATTGGGTTCTTTTAAAAGCAGTTTCTCTGCTGTTCTGCTTGGGAACTCTTATGGCATGCTAAGAAAAGAAGGGGAGCTGGGGACCACAGTTCTGCCTTTACTAGAGGAGGGAGAGAGGAGCTCAGATGGTTGAGAAGCTAGGTTGGGGCAAGGAGCCATCCCCACAGAGGTACTCGGAGATGTTGGACTAATCCCTTCCTGCTTTGAATTTTGGTTTTCCATTTATATGTGGGAAGGTTCTAGAAGGTGCCATGAAAGTTTGTTTGGGTCATCATTTTTAGTTATCTTTTTAAAGAGCCTTAGGACAAGTCAGTGCCAGCCAGGACCTGGCTTCTAGACCTGTTGCTAACTTGCTGCTCAGTTGGGCAAGTTAATTAACGTTTGTTAGGCCTCGGTTTCTTCATTTATAACAGGGTAATAACACGAGTCCCTGATTTAACCTATAGGTAAAGCGTGATGGCTGTGAATGTGTGCGTGCAGTCAAGTGCCTGGGTTCTGCGGCTAACTAGCTACCTCACCTCGGGGAAGCCGCCTACGGTTTCTGATTCCCATCCCGGTCCTCGTCTGTAAAATGGGCAGAATGATACTTGCCTCATGGATTTGTTGTGAGAGTTAAATGATAAAGCACGCAGAACCTTAGCATGGGGTGTGTCATACAAACCCACCCTACTAATGGTAGCTACAGGGGCTGTGCCGAAGCAAAGCCTCCTGGAGAAGCACGTGGGAACGCACAGGTATGTGATGTTATGATTACTGTTACTATGGTTGCAAATGGCAGGCGCTCACTGTAAAGTGACAAGTGCAGTCGGCATTAGCCCCATAGCCTAATCTCCCGAATGCACCATCGACAGGAGTCCACTCTGAAAGGCTCGCGTCAGGGTCCTGGGGAGAGGAAGAACTCCCAGCTTCCGCTTTGATCAGCTCCCTCTCACAGCAGTGCCCTCAAGCCTCAGCAGAGAACACCGACTTCCTTTTTCAAAGTAGCGCAAAACAACACGCACCGCGGCTGCCAGTGGAAAAACACTTGTCTTTTAGAAAGGCCAGTGGGCTCCCTGCCTCGCCCTGCCCTGGCATGGCCACGGCTCCTCTATGCCCAGCCCTTTTTGGTGTATCCCTGAGGACTTTCTAGATGCACAGCCTCGGAGGCGGCAAAGGCAGAGCGTGTGGGTCCAACGTGGCAAGGAGGCACATCGCCCCCTGAAGAAAGACCCACAGGCCTGGGTGCCATCCCATGTCTCACGTGTCGCCACGAGGGCAAAGCCTGAGTGAGGAGGACAAGGTCCCATTCTGCCTGGTTCACTGAAGGGTCACGCCAGCTTCAATCCTTTATTCTGCCTGGAGCCCCTGAAGGACGATTGCTGCTTTTTCCTCTTAGTTTCCAGGATGGAAGGGAGTGGTTTAGGGTGAGTATGGGGAGAGAGATTGGATGGCATATTCTCTGAGTTGTGGATACGTGGTCAGGCCGCTGACAGGCCAAGGTGGGGTGCCAAGTCTGGAATGGGAGCCAGGAGCCCTAGATTCATCAGTGCTCTGCTCTTTTCTTCCTGTTGCCCTGCCAGGCTGGGCGCCATGGATGGTGGGGCAGGTTGTGCACTGCACGAGGCCAAGTTTGCCAGTTATACAGACTACAGATGAATGGTACCCCTTTTGGTTGTGCTAGGCAGCAGCCTTGCTTTTGGGGCTCTTGTGAGAATCAAACAAAATCATTATCATTGTCATCCTCCTCGTCATCATCTTTACCATTTTTGATCCCATATGACATGCTGGGCTCTGTACCAAGCACTTTATATTTCATCCTCTGCCACATCCTGAGGTTGGTACCACTATTACCTTACTCCCATTTTACAGATGAGAAAACTGAGGCCAGAAAGTTGCAGCAAGCTTAGGGCAGTCAGATAGGAAGAAAGGAAACTGTAATCTGAACGCTGGGCTGCATGATCCCAAAGCTCACTGTGCAAAAGAGACGTCTGTTTTTGTGAGTTGCATGGGCAGCAGGGGAGGCCCTTTGACCACCGGGGCCCAGCTCCTGTGCCAGAAGCCCCGTCTCTCAGAGGAAAGGAAAGAGAATGGGGAGTCCTTGCTGAATGCGGCAGAATCCTTTTCCCTTGGCTCTGCCATCCTTGTCTTGGGATTTCTCCGATAACCCGGAACACTAACCTTGCTTGGGGGCCCAGTGTCGGCAGCGGCTGTGCTGGTAGCACAAACGTACTTTGCTTCATCCCTCTTCCTCAAAATGGAAGAAGGAACAGAGCCATCTGTCAGATGGAGTGACCGACTGCCCAGAAACACCATGCCCGCCTTTCCAGAGCAATTGCCTCCAGAGTATCTCTCACACACACTCAGATATGCTATTTATTCACATATTTACATATTTTACACATTTAAAATGGTACTCAATATTTTCCCTTTGATACGTGGGCCCAGAAACCGGTCACATAATCATGCACACACATCCGCACATCTGTACACAACCATCTATCCATGCAATCTGTGCTCACACAGCACACACACCTGTGTGTGTACACACCCACACACACATATATGTATTTCCATGCACCGGCCTGTGTACAACTGGCCCGTGTAACTGCAGAACTAATGAGCACAGCAGCACAGAACAGCGGCTAGTAGGAGGTTTGTCTGCATGGGGGCAGAGGGTAGGATGAAGCAGGGGCAGAAAGAAGTGAGAGCTACCAGAGAAAAGGCTCGCAAAGGCCCCAGCTGACTGCAGGGGAGAGAGCTCGGCAGGGTGCAACTTCAGCTTTGGGGGCACAGCTCTGCAGAATCTTCCTCCAGCAGGCCCATGTACACAAGTGGCTCAGGCTTACTGTCCACCCACAGAAAGCACCTTCTTTTCTGACATTTTGGTTTTCACAGGTTGCGGCCAAGCAGGGTGGTTTGATGTCCTTCTGACCCCTGGGCTTCCCTGATTGATTTTGGCTGTCCGCATTAGCAATTCATTTTAGGCACCAGAACCTACAGCAATCCCAGGCTGTTCCACATAAACCATCAACATTTGGGACAAAACAAGCCAGGGGTCCCCTCGATTGAGATTCTCTTCCTTTAACCATGGACAAAAGCCTCTCGCCTTTATGTCTGCCCAATTTCCTGCCTCTATAAACCACTGGTGAAGTCCTTGGAGGGTAGAACTGCATTATTAGAGTGGGAGGGAAGTTGGGGCAAAACTCTTTCCAGGCATATATGTGGGTGATAGATTTATAGGTCAATACACGGGCTTGGTTTCCTTAAAAAAAAAACTCAGATTTTTTTAAAATCGAAAAGTACATCGTAATAATGCAAACAGTACAAAGAGGCTAATCCTCTCACAGTGATGCTCAAATTATAAAGTTCCTCATGTATCATTCCAGAAATTATATATACGCATATCTACATATATATGTGACTATATGTGTTGCGTGTACCTGCGTGTGTTTGTATAAATGGAAAACAAACACAGTGTGGTAGATTAAAAGTGACCACAAAGGCTACCACTTCTCCTAGACAGAGGCTTTCCCCCTCTTCTGGAATCTGGACCAGCTCTGGGACTTGCTTTGACCACTAGGAAGTGGAGAAGTGACTCTGCGTCACTTCTGAGACTGAGCCTTTTGGAGAGCTGCTGGTTCTGCTTGTGGGCCCTGGAAATGTGCCCTGTGGGAGCACGGCTGCCCTGCTGAAGCCGAACCACACGAGACACATGGAGAACGGAGGTACTTGGTTGGTAGTGCAAGCGGAGCTCCCAGTCAAAAGTCAGCACCAACTGTCAGGCATGTGAACGTTGCAGCTTATCCAACCTTCATATGAGTGCAGACGGACCACAGAACTGCACCGAGCCACGCCACAGATAATAAGTGGTGGCGGCTGTTTTAAGCTGCTATGTTTTGGGGTGGTTTGTTGCAGAGACTGATAACTGAAATGTGTCAATTTTTTTTTTTTTTTTTTAGGAGGTATCGGGGATCAAACCTGGGGCCTTGTACATGGGAAGCAGACGCTCAACTACTTGAGCTACATCCATTCCCCGAAATGTGTCCATTTATATTTATCATTTGAGTAACTACCTGTTTCTCAAATTGCTTGGCTCTGTCATAATTTATTTAACTAACATCTTATTAAAGGACATTTATGCTATATCCATTTCTTTTTAGGGATACAACAATGAGCATCCTGTACCTGTGTATTTGTTCATGTGTATAAATATATATCTATAGGCTAAATTCCTAGAAATAAAATTTTTATTAAATGACATGTGAATTTAAAACTTTGCAAGATACTGCCAAATTATTCTCCCAAACCACACTGTTTTGCAATCCCACACAGTGTATGACTGTGTCTGATTTTCCGTAGCCCTGCTCACAAGGGTATGGGAGATAATCAAATTTTAATCTTTTCATGTCTGACAGGTTAAAAAAAATCAATGATGTTTTAGTTTGCTTTTCCTCAGTGATGAGTGAAGTGGTTCGTCTTTTGATATATTTATATGATATTCTTTTTCTGTGAATGTTCTCTGTTTATTTTCCTATTGGGTCTTAAGAGATTTTTCTTTATTGAATTGTAAGAACTCTTTTTTTTCCATTGAATTTTAAGAACCCTCAGATGACAGACAAAAGAAGTAAGCCCTTTGTCGTTGGTGTTACCAGTATTTTTTGGCAGATTATTTTTTAGCTTTTGACTTTAACATATCTATACATATGTATATACATAGATCCACATATACACACAGGTACATGCACACAACACATGGATATATACATACATAAATATAGTATATATTTATATAGTTACATATATGTATTTATATACACGTGTATATATAATGCATTTTCTTTCATCTTATTTTATAGTTTTTGGATCTTTGCTTTGGCGTAGAGTGCGGAAGAGAGCCTGTTTAATTTCCCCCTCCAAAATGTCTAGCCAATTGCCCCAAAGCATTTATTGAATAATTGATCTTTCCCATACTGCTTTGAAATATCACTTTCAAAATATTCTCTGTCTCCCTACCTATATTTGGGTCTATTTCTGTCCTGCCTATTTTGTTCTGTTGATCTGTCTCTCTGTTCCTTTGCCGGCCCCTAACATCTGGTTCTTGGCTCTTCCACCTGCATTCCCTCTGGGAGTGCAGTTTGCTCTGGAAACCAGGGTTAAAGGGACCCAGCCCTTTGCTGCCACTCCAGAAACAATGGCCCGTTTCAATTCTGATCTAAGCCATTATTTTCTCCTACAGATCCCTCTCAGCCCTTCTTTAGAAGGTCTCTTTTCCTCCAATCCTTTTTCTGTGCCTAAAACCATTCGTTTCAATAATTGCCCTTGAGCCCCTCTTCATGGTGACAGCCATGATCTTTTCTGGCTCCCCTGGGAGCCCGTCCATCCTGGGCCACAGTGTCACTCTTCCTGGTGCCTCTGGGAAAAGAGCCCTCTCTTTGTGGGCCACCCGTCCTCCTTCATTCTCTCGCCTGCTCCCTCACCTGCTATATTGCATGAGGGCGGCCTGGCCAAGTGAGGGCAGAATAAACCAGGACACTCTGGGGCTTCTTGTAGACGTCCCCAAATAGGGGGATGGCTTCCACAGGCCCCGGAGCGTCCGAGGGCCATCTGATCACCAAGAAATGAGCGTAGTCTCCCTCTGACCCCTGCTTTTCACATGTGAAAGAAATCCCCGGGAGTCAGAAAATATTCCTGGCCACCAGAAAATCCATCTATCCGTGCTTCTTCCTTTTCATGCCTGGCAGTTTACAATGTTAGATTGCCACTAAACTAGGCAAAGTGAGTAAGTGAAGTCAAGCATCTGAGAAGGTCCTGAAAGCCTGAAATAAACAACCCTGGAATAACAATGTCCTCCTCACCTGGGGCTTTGGGCCAGAAAAGCACCCCTGCTTAGGAATTCTATTTGTTTTCCTCCTCTTGGAAAATGGGAAAGGAGATCTGTAATTCAGCTGCGAATACCCTATTTTCTTTTGAAAGGGAACTGGCTGGAGGGGAGGACTGGAATTAGAGTCCTTTATCTGGGATCTCAAATGCTGGCTCAGGGCACTGCAAGACCAGGAATCACCACCATCAGTAACACCAGCTTAATTAACACATGGCACTACCCAATGGCGCTTCCTTCCGGCTGGTCCAGGAGGCTCACAGTTCAATGGCCGGGAGAGGTAGCATGGAAGCGATGGCCAAGAGCAGCCATCTCAGCTCTGCATCCTTTGGCCCATGGAGTCAGACTCCTCTCGCATCTCTCTGATGCCTCCAGGGTCCTCTACTCTCATTGGGTGCAACCTCTACTGACCTTACCAGCCTCCTTCCTTCTAACCTGCAGCATCGCCTTTCTGTCAAATGAACCATTATCCAGTAAGCCCAGTCTACGACCATGGATTAACTATCATCTGCCCCTCTCCTTTTTGTCCTCCACTTACAAGATTCAGGTTTTCTTCCTTCAAGGTGTCTCTTGCATCTGTTTCTTCTTCTTTGCCCCCTGCCCCCCCTGTAACTTCCCTGGTCTTTTATTTTATTGAGATACTGGGCTCTGGGATTGAACCTCAGACCTCATATGTGGGAAGCTGGTGCTCAACCATGGAGCCACATTGGCTCCCCTAAGTTGGATTTTTCATTTGTTTACTTGCTTTTTCTTTTTCAGGAGGCACCAGGGACCAAACCTGGGACCTCTCATTTGGGAAACCGGTGCTCAACCACTCGAGCCACATCCGCTCCCCCTTGTCTATCTTAACCTAACAGTTTCTGCTCCCAACTCAGTCCAGCCTGTACTTTCAGGGTCAATCTGATCTTCCTAGAAGATTGTGTGCAGCACAAACCTCTCCTATCAAGAGAGAAGGAAAGCAATATTCAAATGCTTGTATTGCATCAGGCATGGCATACGCTTTGTGCTTATTTCATTTAATTCCATCAACAACCTTAAAGTGCACTTTATTATACCCAAGCAAAAGGATCAAGAAGCGACTGGACCAATTCCAAGCTCCTCTTCCTGGCATCTGTTGATGTAACCACTTGGCCTTGTCACATACTCCAACCCAAGGTGAACTGTTGTTTCCAATCAGGTTAATCTCCTCCCTGGGGATAGGGCTGGAGGGGCAGGTTCAACAAGAAAGACACAGAGTTCACATCTAACTGGCTGAAATCCCAACAAACAGCTGTAAAAGGTGGTTGTACTGATACTAGGGAGCCCAAGGAAGTAAAATCTGAACCCATGGGTGAAACCGGGCAATGGGGCATCATGTGGGTAATAATGATAAAAGCTACTCGTTGTTGAGCATCTTCCATATGCCAAGCCAAGCCAAGCGCTAGCCTACTACTCAAGCATTTCACCTTCAATATTCTCCAATCCTCATAAAAACCATGTAAGGGCACTACTGTCACATCCATTTGAGAGAGATGGGGTCTGAGCTCAGAGTAGTAGTAAATGTCCCAAGGAGACACACACAATAAGCATCAGTCTGGGATTTGAGCCCAGTTTTCCTCCTGCGCAGCCTGTGTTCATTCCACAAAGCTGCCCTGTGTTAGCCGGTGGATGGGTTGGCATTTGTTAATCCCAGTTCTGTCCACAGGCAGCGGGGTCCTCCTGGAGGGGCACCTTGTCTAAGGAGGATACACAAACACCAGAGCTCATGAGCTCAGAAACCCAGCACCTTCCAGGGCTGGGAAAAGAACAGCTCAGCTTGGGCTCCGGTCTTTCCACAGAACCACCTCTCCTTTCTATTTCTAGTCAGGATGGTCCCAGAAGTGCCTGAATGGGGAGCCAACTCTAACTTCCCGAGACAGTTCGATATTATTGAAGGAACCCTCAATGGCATGCTGACATTCCTAATTAGATCCTGATACAGTCCTTAGAGCCCAGTTAGCGTGTTTGCAGAAGGGAGCCAGGGAGATAGTTCACCAAATGATGCTCGACGTGAACAGGCATCACCTTTCAAAGCTAGGAGGGGGACAACCCTTCTCTGTCCTCAGACATGGGCTTCCCTCACCCCACTGTGGACTCAGAGTCCCTGGGGCCCCGAGGGGAAGCAAATTATTCTCACTCGCAATTAAGTGTCTCAAATAAAGGTTTGATTTAGGTTTAATAAGAAAAGTTATTCCAAGTCAAACAGATCATAGTTGATTATGAAGAATGGAATTACTAAAGTTCAACGACTGCCACAAACACGCATCTTATTTCAGAGTTGCTAAACCTCAGTAAATACTATTTTAATAATTAATTAAAGTTTAATTAATGCACAGTAACAGTCTCAACCCGAGATATCTGTTCACAAAGTGCAGGTGCGTCGGGGATGGCGTCTGCAGGGGGGAGTCCTAGGAGAGATGACAGCTTCATGGGCAAGGGAGGTGCCCAGGCCCAGAGGTTCCCTCCCTGGGCACTGAGAGCTGTGACCCCCTCCCTCGGCTCAGCTGGTAATGGAGAGAAACTGGAGAAGTTCATCTTCCCCCAGGAAATAGCTGCTTTGAGGCCTGAAATTATCTAGATCTGTGGTCTACACTCATCAAATTAACCAGATACTTGTCAATCACTCTGAGCATTCAGATTTCAACCCTAAGGGACCGCGAAGTGCTCTGAGATCCTTAGGCTCTGCTCCCATCCTCTCGTGGGCCAACTGGGTGGCAGAGGGGATGGGGTGACTGCAAAACAGTGCCTGATGCCTGAGCAAGGAGCCACCTGAGAGTCAAGAAGATGGGTGACATAATTTTGCAATCAGTGGTTCCCAAATAGGCAGTAGAATTAATATCATGTTAGCCAGGATTAGGAAAAAAGAGATAGACTTCTGTCCTGTCCGCGAATCCCATAGAAACTCTGATTTAGTAGAGATGGGCTAAAGGGTAGGACGTTGTAAGTTTGGGATTTAGAAACCTCAGGAAACTACTTTTAATACCGTCCTCATGACCTGATGATGGCCCACTGACAAAAGGCCAGGGATTCTTCAAGCCCTAGAGCCCCCCTCCTGCCTGTCCCACCTCTCTGGGGATTGGATGTACAGCCAGAATTGGGAGGCATTTTATCATAAAAGGCAGTAATATCCCTAAGAATGTGATATTCCAGGGACACCAAAGAGTCACCATCCCACTGGAGATGCCTCCTCTGGGGTCCAGGAAGGCCACACCCCAGAGGCACCAGACCCGCTGCTTGCTCAGTGCAGTGGTACCTAGGTGTCTGCCAACAGCTGGCCAAGCCCTGCCTCCTAACGGTCCTCTTTGGACATGAAGGATGCCAGGAAAGGGAGAAGACTCCTAGCAAGCTGGGATGTTTCCCACTCTAGCAGTGTTTTTTTTAATCTCCTCTGTCCCGGGTGAGTCAGAGTTTGTTGAATGGGAATTATCTGCAATCAAAAAAGTGACAGTACAGCTGGCTGCCGGGCCCTGGAGCAAATGTGTGCTGCAGATTGGGACGAGGAAAGTGCACGTGTGGGGGTGCATGTGTGTAAGCTGTGGGGTGGGTGGGTGGCCTGAGTTATGGAGCAATTCCTGAGGGGGCCTTTCTGAGTAAACCCTCCCCCACCCCAGGGTGTCTGCAGTCTGGACGATGCTCTGACAGCAAAGGTCAGCCCTTTGCCAGGCCAGGGAGTTGCTGCTGCCTCCTGCCCCAGCTCTCCAGCCCTGGATTCCAGCCTGTCTCACTTTGTCCCCACTGTTTTCTAGAGATGGGGAAGGAGAGGAGAGATCGGAGGCCTAGGATTTCTGCCCTTCGTTTCCTGGTGCTGGCATCTCTGCCTCAGGGCCAGGACTCAGGTGAGGGCCTGGGCACGGTGCCCTGAAGCCCTGGCCATGGGAGCCACGGCTTCCACCCAATCATTGCATGAGGTGGTGGGGAGGCAGGGCAGGGGTGCAGGACCTGTGAGTTTGGCGCTGTGGCTTTCTCAGGCTGGTGACAACTGAAAAGTTGTCAGGAGAGAAAAGGACCAAGTGGAGACAGCAACTACGTTTTTTTGGCCAAGACCCCCTTTTTTCCATCCATTGCTGGAAAAGTGACAGGTGGTCTAGAGGCCACTCTATTCCAGTCATTGGTGGGAAATCACAGTTTAGGCGTTTCTAGGGTTGTCAGCCATGCACCAGGCACTTCCTGCATGCCCCCTAAGCCCTGGGCATGGAGCTAGGTGCCAGGTGCTTGGTTTCTGGCTCTAGGGAGCCCACAGTCTGATAGGATGGTGGACAGGTGTGATGGTTTGTTTTAGGTGTCTAACATGGCCAAGCCATGGTACCCAGGTATTTAATCCAACACTCATCTAGGTGTTGCAATGAAAGTATTTTGAAGAGGTTAACCTCTATAATGAATTGACTTTAAATTAAGGAGATTGTCCTCCATAATGTGGGTGGGCCTAATCCAGTCAGTAGGAAGGTCTTGAGAGCAAACGCTGAGGACTCCCGGAGAAGAAGATATTCTGTCTCAAGACTGCAGCATTGCTATACGTCCCAGAGACTTAAATCTTCCCACTGTTCATATGCCTTGAATCTCAGCAGAGTTGCAGCCAACACTTACTCTCCAGCTCATCAGATTCACCCAGGACAACTAACAAAAGGATGATGATGGACAACACTCATCCCAAAAAACAGAGTATCTACAAGTTCAAGCAAGACAGTTCTACCCATCTGCCCCCTGGGATCTAAGCCCCCTCTTAATCTGAAGCAGAGTGGGCATCACCATGCCAAAATCCTCAAGATTGAGGAACAAACAAATATAAGGGGGGAATGCAACTATGGACTAAAGTAGACTTATTATTATTCTAGTAATGGAAGAACTTGTAACATTGATATAAAGACAGGGGTCACCAGAGATTATAAGGGGAGGGAGAGGGAAGAATTGGTGTAACATGGGCATTTTTGGGAAGTTGGAATTGTTCTGCATGATATTGCAATGACGGATACAAGCCGGTATACAATTTGTCAAAACCTACAACATTGTGTGGTGCAAAGTGTAAACCCTAATGTAAATTATAGATCCTGCTAATTAAAAACAAAAAAGACTACAGTGTCAGTTCCTGCGAGTTTCTAGCCTGCCCTGTGTATTTTGGGCTTGCCAGCTCCCACGACTGTGTGTGTGCAACTTCCTTGAAATAAATCTCTTAGAACATACCGATGTAGCCTACCCATTCTGTTTCTCTGGAGAACCTGACTGATATGACAGGCAAACAGACAGTTGTGATACAGTGTAGGAAACCCAGGGTGGGGTAAGCGTGGGGGCTATGGAAGCCCATGGGTGTTGATGACTAACTGAGTTGCGGTGGGGGAGAGGGGAGAAGAGACAGGCTGCAAAGGCCTCTCGGGGACCCCCAATGCCTGGGCTGACTTTGGGATGTTCAAAAGGGGAGGAGGGGCATTCTCTGCAGAGGAAGCAGCATGTGCAAAGGGCCAGAGGCCTGAGAGAACACAGAACACAGTGCGTTTAGGAAGTAAAGGACAACTAGGTCGATCGGTACGATGGAAGCAAGGGGGGTTGGCTGAGGGCAGCTGGAGGACTGTGGGCTGGAGAGGGGGTCAGGGGCCAGGCTGAGCAGGGCCTTTCATACCAGGCTTAGAAGTTTGGCCATTTTCATGAGGGCAGAGGGGAGCTGCTGCACGGTTTTCCTTGGGGGAAACCTGGAGGGCTGTTGCGGAGACCTCGGAAAGAAACCACGAAGGCCTGGGCTGGGGCAGCGCCGGCGGAGGCGGTGAGGACGGGAATGCTTCCACAGGCCTTGGAAACTGATGGGAACATACATTCTGGGGAGGGAAACCAACATTAAACAACTAATTACACAATTAATTCTGCACTTACCACTGTGATAAAGTGCTCTGAAGGAGAGTGGAGGGGTGTGAGGGCTTGCTCGCCAGTAGAGCATCTGATCGGCTCAGGGCAGCGAGGAAAAGCTTCCTTGAGGAAGTGATGTCGGACCTGAAGGCTGAGGACTCAGTAGGAAACATCCAGGCGAAGCGATGAGGAGGGCAGCAGAGGAAAGCCTGATGCTTGGGAGGACTTCACACCTGCCTGGCTAGAGCAGGGGTGTGTAGCCTGGGGCCGAATACAGCTCTCTGCCTGTTTTTGTAAATAAAGTTTTATTGGAACATGGCCACACCCATTTGTTTAGGGTTGAGTATGGCTGCTTCCGTGCTTTATCGGGCCAGGACTGAAGTGGGTACCTGGGACACATACAATCTGCACAACCTGCTGCCCTGACAGCCAGCATCTCCCTAAATTTTGTGCCTTGGCTGACTCACTTTGCCTTATACCACGCCCAGCCCCGTCTTGCTACAAAGACAGAGTTGAGTCGTTGTGCCAGAGACTGGTCTGGCCGCCGAACCTAAAATATTTATCAACTGGGCCTTTATAGAAGCGGTTTGCCAACCCCCAGGCTAGAGCCTCAGGAATGCGGTGCCGTGGTCCAGGCCAAGCAGCAAGGTGGTGGGAGCTCTGCCCGGGTCCCCTCAGCACTGGGCTCTGCGTGTAGAAGGCACCTGCGCCAACACCTCTGGTCTACTTGTGTGTGTGTGTGTGGGGGGGGTAGGAAGTGGGTGGAGCATTGTTTCTAGCTATGGTAGCATGCCCAGTCTGGGTACAGGGCAAACAGGAAGTGCTGGAGAGTCATTGCCTGGGAGACAGCCCTGGACTAACGATGGATGGGGAGTTGGGGATAATTATCGCAATGTCCTTGCTTCTCAGTGGGGATGGCCCCGTGGCCCAGGGTTCACAGTGGGAGGACCGCCGGTGGCACTCAGCGGTACCTGGCTCCATGGCTAGCTCTTTATTGGCTTCCTTCTTTTTCCTGCTCACTTTCTCACTGCCCTACTGGTGTTTCCTGGGATCACCTCTCAAATACACTACTTAGATTTGAATCCTGGTCTCAGAATCTGCTTTGAGGGGAACCCAAACCAAGACCGTGGGGATCCTCAAGCTGCCTGAAGGAGGGGCTCATGGCCAAAGTTCCACTAGAGGGATGGGAGGCCTTCCCCTGGGTGGTGAGCACAGTTTTATTTGTATGTCTCCCCACAGCCCTCAGGCCTCAAGCCACAAGGGAAGAATTGGGCTCAACCTTTTTCTTGGATTCTAAGCTCACTCAGCCCTTTCTTGTATGAGGGTGGCTGCATTGCTGGGGACTCCATGCTCCCAGCAGCTGGGTCATTGGGCAAGCCTAGGATCCCGTCCCTCCAGGAACAATGGCCAGACAACGGGTATCGTCTCTGTTTTGTCATCTGATGATTCTGTTTCTTTCTTCCTTAATGAAAAATGGGTAGGGAAAGAATCAATAGAGAAAAGCAGTTCTGGTCTACCTACCCCCTTTCTACCTGTTTTGTGGGGGAAGAAAACACAACTATTTCAAGCACTTTTTAGTTTTCTTCCAAGCTCCCAAATCTCAGTTCACAAATAGAGCCAGTTGGGCCAATTGTGGAGAGCTTCCACCCTGCACTGGCCAGTCTTTGATGGGTCCCCAATTTAAAATGCAAGTTTTAAGTAAGCGCTGTTCTTTCCTGGGGATTGCTGACAGCTAAAGACCACATGGGCTCATCAGTGTGATCCTAAAGAGAGAAGCCTTCAGGGCAATGGCTTCAAATGGACATGAAAATGCTTTTACAGTGACAGAAAGAAATGGCCACGGCTGCTTGAGAAAATGCAGTTTGGGAATACAAGGAAACATGTCCCATTCTGCAAATCAAAAACAGGGAGAAGGGACAGAGAACACATGAAATGGAACCAGAGAGAGAAGCATGGTGAGATAAAGAAGAAGGAGAGGGCAGGTAGGCAGGGGGAGGAGAGAAAGCATGAGAGAGTGGATGCAAACATTACAGAGGACTCAAAAGAGCAACAGGGAAGACAAGGCATGTTCAAACATCACTGACGATGAAGACAGAAGCAGAGGGACCAGTGTTCCGGTATGAAGTGTGCAGAAAAGCTCTCCGTGCCCCTCTGAAGAGTACAAGAACAATCTGCAGTGTTATTGACAAACAGAAAAATGCCTCCTCTTAGATTCAGCACAGGATGTAATTTATCTTTGGAGAGTATCCTCAAAACACCCAGCCTTAGCTCTCAGATACCTTGGCAAGAGATTGGTCACGAAGGAGGTAGAGATAGAGGTTCAGAAAAAGGAAGAGGAGGCTAGAGAGGTGAGGAAGAAATGTGGGAGGTGATGAGAAATAAGAGAGGAGTTGGGGAGAGGGAAAGGAAGAGAGGAGGAAGAGAAGAACAGAGAGGAGGGAGCTGTGCATGAGGAGAAGACAATAGATAAGTTGAGAATTTGGGAAGGAGATGCATGGAGAAGAGAAGAGGGGAAGGCAGGGGTTGGAACAAAACACTAAGAAGCATAAAACAGCTAACATATATGGAGGCCCTGCTAGGTGTCACAGCATGAGCTAGCTGTCATCTCGCTATCTAATTTCAGATATACAGCCTGTGTTGGTGCTATCACCCATTTTTATAGTGGACGAAAACAGGGGCTCTGAAAATTTACATAACTGGTCTGAGGAAGTAGGGAGGTGGAGATTTGGACCCAGGAATAAAGGAAGATTAAGATGATTCAAGATCTGCCCCATCCCAGGGAAATAAGCAGAGGCTTCCTTCTCTCCATTTCTTGGCTCCCCATCTCAAGCGTACAAATTTAGCACAGAAGTTTCCCAGCAAAGTGTAGCATTTAAAAGCGTGGGCCTCCAACCACCAGGGGGAGCTATCTCCCCAGTAGAAGTAGGAGCCCAATTCATCTTGGAGCCACTTCAAGCAAAGAAGTTGTTTGTAGTTTGAGTTTGTGGGGAATCAGCTGATGATTAGGGAAAGAAAACCGATTCCTGCCAGCTCATTTACATTTGATCTGAGACCCCGTCTAAATGGGATCTATCCATTATTCTCCATCAGCACCTGTTTTGCTTTCTCTTCTCAACGTGTGACCACATATTGGTTTGTTTGTGCTGATGAGCCCTCCCTCCCCTTTGGAAAACAGGGCGTGTCTGCTTCATTCACTCCTGTCCACTACAGGACCCCATGCAGAGAAGACATTTTTGATGAATGAATGAGTGAACGAGAGAATGCATACATGCTTGAGCAGGACGGGCTCTTGAAGAAACATTTAATCGCACCTAACCTCATTCAGACCAGAAATGCAGTTTTCTTTGCTTTCTGTAGACCTTCATGTTGGACCTCAACCCAGGACTGTCCTGGTGTCTTTTTGGGGAAGTAGGGTTGGGAGTTATGAGGAGGGCTTTTAAATTTGTTGTCTCCTGGGACTGACCATGATAAAGGCTCCCTTCCAAGGCTGCAGCGCTTCTCTGTGAAATAATGGACATGTGGGGGCAGTTTGCAAGTGGAAGCACTTTGAGAAAAGTCACTGTCTATTGGGGATAAAATTAGGTCCCCCATAAAGACATGTTTAAGTCCTAACCTCCAGTCCTGGTCCTGAGGGTGTGAACCCACCTGTAAATAGGACCTTTGAAGATGCTTCTAGTCCCAAGCTGAATGAGGGCAGGCCGGAATCCAATATGGCCAAAGTCCTCGTAAGCAAAGGAAATTGGACCCAGAAGTAGAAGCCAGGTGTCAGGGGAAACCAGAGAAGCAGGCACACAAAGGACAGAGAGTTCGCCATGTGACAGAAAACCACCATCATCAGAATGCTAGGCTTTGGAGAAAGCATGGCCTTGCTGACACCTTGCTTTTGGACGTCTAGCTTCCAAAACTGTGAGTCAATAAATTCCTGTGGTTTAAGCCAGCCAGTGTGTGGTGTTTGTCATAGCAGCCATGACAAACTAAGACACTGTCCTCCAGGGGGAGCCTACTCTTCACTCCCTTTCCAGGGGCTCAAATGGTTCTATGAACCAGCGATGATGGAAAGTTCTGGCAGTTGTCTATACAGCATCCTAGACCTATTGAACTGGGATTCCTCTCTGAGAAATAGTCCTTTTAGAAGTTCCCCAGGCAGGCTCGGGATCACTGTTCTGCAGACCCTTTTCCTCCAACCTCACTCTCCACAGCTTGCCAAGGAGCTCCAGGACAGCCCAGTGGTTCTTGTCTTTCTTGGTCACGGTCATTGCCAAACTAAGAAATCCATTTCCATCAATGCTATACTTCATTTTGAGCCATGACATAGAACAGTTTTATTGCGATTACAAATGCAAGATTATTTTCTGCTCAGCCTCAGCATCTGAACTTAATAGCATGCTGGAATGCCACCCTGCGCTCATGTGTGGCATATTTAATATCCATCTTTCTTAGAAATAACAGTGTTCAGAAATTAGAAGGGACTTTAGCAGCGAAATAATTAATGTGGATAACCATCATAAACGCCACAAATGGAACAAATACAGATGGTAGCAAGCCGTGATTGCCAATATGCTAACCTGTTTTGACAGAACTTTAGATTTTTTTCCTTGGGAGGTTCGAGGGTGGAAGTTGAAAAGTCCTTTGCCTCATGACAAGAGCCCAGGCTTTCTGGCTCAGGGATCTACTGATCTACCTGTGCAAAGAGCACCACAGCAGCTTTGGCTGAGAGGAAGGCTTGTGTCAGGGGCCTGGCGTTATCTCCCGCCCTGAGCAGCCCGAGGCTGTGTCAGGCAGGAGACGTCCATCTCCCAGAGCCCATTTCTGGTGTCGGCCTCAGGCTCAGGCAGGCTGGGCCCCAGGGACCTGTAGCCAGACGAACCTGTCCTGAGCTGTGGCTCTGAGGGGGTGGGGCCTCCCTGCCTGGGGTCTGTCTGGAGTCTTGCTGGGCTCCTCTCAGTGGGAAGTAGCCCTTAGCGGGAGGTTGGTGCAGATTTCAGACCCAGCTCCTAGAGGCTGCACAGAAATGGAAAAATCACTCTTGAAAGATGACTCATCAAATTCACAGGTGAAAACTTATGGAGACAAATATAAGGAGGGGGCGTTTGGGGGTCCTGGAAGCTCCTGGTCACCCGTGCTCTCAGCCTTGTTGGCCTCTAAGCAGCAGCTGGAAGCAGAAGGGTTGTCCCAAGTTTTTCCAGATGAGTTGCAGGCTGCCAGAGAAGGAGGGAAGGGGGAGGAAGGGTAGAGGGGAGCTGGCCTTTACTGAGCCCCTACGACAGCTTATGCACCTGCTCTACACATATTGTTTTATTCACTTCCCAGGATGATCACTTGGGGAAGGTGTGATAAGCTAATATTTAAGATTAGGAAACTGAGAACTGGAGAGTATGGGGTTTGCCAAGTTCACCAGTGGCAGGGAAGCCGTAGATGGAGCTGCCAGGGCTTCTTGCAGTTTCCTGGGCTCTGGCGAGCACCACCCCAGCCTGATACCCATTTGCAGTGATACTGGAGGGCCCTCGCTGTGTCTTGTCTGCCCCCTGAGGAGGACAAACCCATCTTCGTAGTACTGAATCCCTACCCCTCTCTCCTACCCCAGGACACGTATCCAAACATTTGCCCCTTGCCCTTCCAGCACCATTTAGTACCTTTTTATTTGATCATCTTCTTACAAATACTCTGTGATATCTCTAATTTAAAAAAAAAAACAGGGAAACCTCCCTTGACCCCTGTTTCCCTCCTCCTGCAGTTCCTTTTCTGTTCTCTTTTTTAAAAAAAAGTCAGAAGAGCTTTCTCTCAGTCTCTCCAGTACCCCTCATTCATTTCCTCTTGAACCTGCTCAGTCAGGTTTTATGCCCAGCCCCTCCCTGCGATAGTTCTTTTCATGGTTACTGGTGGCCCCACCTTGCCATGTCCAATGGCCACCTCTCAGGAGACACAACGGATCAGCTCTTCCTTTTTGAACATGTTTTTCTTTTGGATTTTGGGAAAGCAACCTCTTTTGGGTCCTCTCTTCTCTCCCAGTGGCTCCTTCTCAGTCTTCTTGGTCCTTTCTTTCCCATCTCTATTATTCCCAAAGGGCTTGGGCATCCTTTTCTGTCTGTTTTCACTCCCTAGGTTACCTCATTTAGTCCCAGGGCTTCAAGACTGCATTCTGATGGCTCTGGACATACATTTCTAACGGCTTGTTGACATCACCGCGTAGATGTCTTCTGGGCATCTAAAATGTAAACCATCCAGAGATTCCAGCCTCTCCCATCCCCTTCTCAGTCAATGGCAAATTTGTTCTCCCCCTCGCTCAGGAACCATCTCAGTAGTCATCCTTGACGTCACTCTTTCCTGCACATTCCACATTCCATCTTTTAGCCAGAACATGACCACTTTTGGCCACCTCTGCTGCTGCCCCCTGGGCCCTGACTGTCTCATGCCTCACCTGGAAGACTGCATTAGCTCCTAAGAGGTCTCTGAGGGCAGGGACTTGATCTCTTTTGTTCACTGCTGTATCCTGGGGCTGAGAATAGTACCAGGCATGTAGTAGGCACCCAATAAGTATTTGCTGAGAGGATGAATTTAACCTGGTGTGACTCCAGAGTCTGCCTTTCCCATCTGCCTGTGCGGTGCTGTTTGCAAGCAGAAGGCACCCATGCCAGCATGGTGGGCCTTTGCTTAAAAGGCTGTGTCTAGTGATACGGAGTTTTAAATACCTACAAGTTCCCACATCCTTCTAAGACGGACTTTACCACAGTAGTTAAAACTCAGACCCCAAGGAAATATGCTAGATTGCAGGATGTATATGAGGAAATAAAAAAAAAAATTGAGGTGGGCAAAAAGTGACAAACTGGAAATTATTTTTTCAATTTAGATACAAGGGGTTTCAATTTGTAGCCACCTGCACAGCCAGTTTAGGGGAAGACATTCATCATCCAAACTGAGACCCTTTTGAGAGGGAACGGGGAGTTACTGATGAATCATTATGTCAAGATGTATGACCAGGACGGTCCTGGGCAAACCAGGTGGGATCATCTGGATCAGGGGCTGGCAGTGGCTGGCCCTGGTAGGCACATGATGATGGTGGGCTGGAGAAGATGCTTGGGGAAAGAAGGAAGGAGATGCAGAAGGTCCCAGAGAGTAGGAGCAGCTGGAAAGGTCAGGGAAGTGCTGGCTGAGGTGGCATGGCAGGTTAGAAGAGCAGGGGCTGGAAACAGACTGGAAGGAGGGTCTATTTGATAAGCCTGAGAGAGGAGAGAGGAACCAGGACTCCTAAGGAAGAGACTAATTGGGCACAGCTGAGATGGCAAGGGAGGGACTAAGGAGATGAGAACAATTTGGGCTGGAGCCCAGGTGCTTTCTGGGACAGACTGAAGGAGAAGCAACCTGGTGATTTGGGTAGACTGTTGAGCCCAGATTGAGTCAGTCTCAAATCATGTGTTAACCTTGACTCTTGTGCTCAGCCTCAGTTTCCTATTCTATAAAACGAGGCTAAAGTGTCTTCCTTGAAGAAGTGTGGGGAATAAATGAGATCATGCATCCAAAGTGGCATGGGCTGGGCCCCTCTCAGCTCATGGAGAAGGAGCCTGCTCTTCAGGAGAATGGAGGGTGAAGACTGGGCTTTCGTTTGGACTTGCCAAGTGAAGGTAGGGGAGTGAGCCGGAAGACCCGGGACTGCATGGTCTGCCAAGGGCTGCCGGGGAGGCTGGCACTCTGAAGGAGGGATGCTGACAGCTTTCCACCTGTACAGAGCCATCTGGTCACCAGCTCGGTCCCTGCGAAAGGACAGCTACATATAGCTGATAACAGGATGGTGTCTCATGTCAAAAAATGTGCCTGTGTTCCTGAGCCATTTGGGTATGCTCTGGTCAGAGAGTGAATTTCCAGGAAAATTCCTTCCCTATGAATAAAGTCGGCACTGATTGGCATGGAATTCAAGGCTTCCTATGGTTTGGTATTGCTATTGGTTTCCAGCCTTATTTTCTGTATACGACTCTACCTAACACACTTCCAAACTGTTCTACTGGTGACTTTCCTGTGCACTTCTGACTATCTAACATCCTCTTTACCAGGGGTTGGCCAAGTACGGCCCATTGGCCAAATCCAATCTGTCGCCTGTTTTTGTAAATAAAGTTTTACTGCAGCACAGACATGCCTACTCATTTATGTGTTATCTATGGCTGTTTTCATGCTACAACTGCAGAGTCGAGTAGCTGGGACAGAGACCGTGTGGCCTGAAAAGACTAAAATACTTGAGCTACATAATTTATATTGTTAATTTTTTGTCTCCCCCTCTAGTATGTCAGCTCCATAAGGGCAAGCATTTTCATCTGTCTTCTAATGTATTGCATTCCCCTCCCCCTTATCCAGAATAACATAGTAGCTACTCAATCAATATCACTTAGATGAATGAATGAATGTTGAATACCCACTGGCAAGGTCCAGCTCAGCTATCACCTCTTCCATGAAGCATTCCTTGATTTTTTCAGCCAGATATACTGTCTTTCCTGTTGCTCCCATAGCCTTCATTTTACGTTGTACGATAGTGATTTCTGCACAAAATCGTAATTCTCTCCCTTGATGGTAAGCTCTAGGAGTCACTGTTATGGTGAAACCCTTCCTTGTCCCCCAAGACAGAACTGACCATTCTCCCGTCTGTTCCTCTTACAACCTGTGGTTGCACATGTCCTACAGTCTTGTGTATTTGGGACATGGCTGACGCCTCCACTTGACTTGAGAGCCCCGTGGCCAGGGGCTGTGGCTTAGTCACCCCTTTCCTGAGACACTGACCTACAGCAGGTGCTCTGTGAACGGAACTCTCCAGTGAACCTCCGCTGCCCTCCTAAGAGGGACAGGCACATGCTCATCTGAGGCTCAGTAACATTGGTTCAGCAGGATGGACAGACTGGAACCAGAGAACACTGTGCTGGTGGAGGCTGTGGAGAGGAAAACAGAAACTGAGAAGTCAAGGAGGGAGGGGACACTGCCTCATCTCTCTCTGGCAGGAAGAGGTCACGACTGTTTAAAACTACCTCTCCTTAGCCTCCCCATGTACACTCTGTGGGACCACTGCCTCGCATCATAGCAGGCAAGAAAGCGTTTCCTGGACCTTTCCCCTACCTGCTTTTAAAACAAAGGCCCCCGGAGATCTCAGCCAAAGCAAACACTGCATTTTCTAGCCCTATGGACTGTGAGCTTTTCTAGTGCAGTGAGTGTGTTTTACTCATTTATATTCTTAGTACCTAGACCAGTGCCAGATTACATAGTAGATGCTCAATCCATTTTTTGTTTAATTATATGAAATGACATGATATGGCATGAAAAAGGAAGGAAGGAAGGTGTGACAGTTTGAAGCTGTATGTACCCCAGAGAAGTATGTTCTTAAAGTTCATCCATTCCTGTGGATGTGGACCTACTGTAAGTAGGTGAGTAGGATCTTAAGTTAAGCTGTGACCCACCCCATTCAGGGTGGGTCTTAATCCTAAGCGAGAGACATGGAAGCAAAAAGCTGGAAGCAAGGAAATCCAGAAGAGAAGGGAGAGACCAGCACATGCTGCCATGTGTTTTGCCACGGGACAGAAGAGTCCAGGATCACCGGCAGCCAGTCTTCAGGAAGAAGGTATCATCTTGATGATGCCTTGATCTGGATATTTTCATGGCCTTAGAACTGTAAGCTTGTAAGCTAAAAAATTCCCATTGTAAAAGCCAACCCATTTCTGGTATATTGTTTTCAGCAGCCTAGCAAACTAAAACAGAGGAAAAGAAGGAAGAGAAGAAGGAAGTAAGGGACTAGCATAAATATTTTGCTGGGACTTGGAACTTAGGAAACAAGCTCAACAACAACAACAACAAAATATCCAAAACACTTTAAGAGGGTGAAAACCATCACTGCTTTTTCCCTCTCTTGGGTTCCTGGGGATTTTCTTCTATTCAAGGCATGGTTGCAGAGAACTGGACTGATGATCTGAGTGCTGTCTCAGAGTCCCAGGACAATGAAAGAAGGTGTGGCCAGTTCCATGGCCGGGCATGATGGAGACAAATGCTGAACTTCTGTGTCTTGCCTGGCTCTTTGTTAAAATCAAGCCCCTTGCTGGTGAGAGAGACGGAGACCACACCTTCCATAAGTGATGGATGATCTAAGAGAATTAAGTGAAGGTCCCCATTCAATCACAGAGGCAAGTTGCTTCTGCCATGGCAAGGAGATCAGTTCCTATGGAAGATTTCTTGTTCCAGTCTTCTGGAGGTTGGTTCATTTTCTCTATACCTTAACCACCTGTACTAGCATACACCAAAATAGTCATAAGACAGGCCTTGAAACCAATGCACACACACGTGCATGCACATACATGCATGCACAAGCAGACCCATTGTCATAGCTCGCTCCTCCTCTGGACAAGATGCAGAGTGAGTGAGCTGGCTGATGGAGTCCCTGGAGGTTCTGAGCCATGTTACTCCCTATCAGCCCTCTCTGAAGATCCAGAAGGAATCTGGGAGGGGCAGCTGATGAGATGAGGGGACACTATGAATTTCCAGCTGGAGAGGAACCTTCTTCTCCTGGAGGGATGGAAAAGTGTCTTCATCCGATCAGTAGATGTATCATACCAAGATTGAATCAAGGTATATGCTTTAGCTGCCTTCCTTATTGAGTCCTCCCTCTCCCCTTTTGAATTCCAATGAAATATCTTTTGAATGCTGAGACTGGGAAGCCAGAATAAAACTTGCTTATATGCCAAGAGTACTTACTACTCTTTGAATAACCATAATGACAACTTCCCTTCATTCTTCTCTATCATAGGTCAACCAGGCAATTAATCATTCACTTATTAAATAGTTATTTAAGTGGACTTTGTGCCAGGCAGTATGCTAGGTGCAGGGGTAGGTGTTTTTACACCTGTACCTACAGATGAAGAGACTGAGGTTCAGAGAGGTTCAGAGATTTACCTAAGGTCACTTCTCTGGAGGAAAGAGGCTGAGTCAGGAATCACCTAGATGTAAGTTCTTCACTTCACCAAGGTTTTCATGAATGTGGGTATTAAGGGAGAGGAGGCCAAAGAGGAGCAGACAAAAGGGATTATTTCCTAAGCCTGTGGGTAACCACTGCGGCAGCAGGCCAGAGGGGCTCATGACCTTGTATGAGGTATGGGAGAGGACAGCCAGGTGCCAGGTGTGTCATGAAGAATTACTCTCAAGGAGATGCCATTGAGCTCCAGAGACTTAACATCAGTGTGCTATCTTGGCACACCATCCCAGGAGAGGCAGCCACTTGGCAGTTCCCTGCTCTGCACCCAGCAGGCTGGCCATGCCACGCTATCACGCATGGGTTCTCAGAGGCTCAGGCTACTTCCTCACCTCCTACTCCCCAACTCTTGGAAAATGTTCTCTACCAGAATCACAGTTTTTGCCCCTTTTTGGTGGTCTCAACCAGATAAGGAAAGCCACAGAGTTTGTGGACCTTAAAATTAAAATGAATGGGCAAATGTACAGTTGTCTCCTGGCTGGGTCTAAATTTGGAAGACTCGGCTCCCAGGTAAGTCAGGGGGCCAAAGGCTGGGTGGTGAACCCTGCCTGGCGGGCGTGCCCCCCGCAGTGCCCTGTTCTCCGGCCTCTGCCATCCCACCCTGGGGAGCTGTGTTTCTCGGGCCCTCCTTCTTTTGATCTCAATGTCTGCCTCACAAAGTGGAGAATTTGATTTTCTTCCCAAAGAAAATCAGATTTGACTTAGCTTGATCCATTTTCACAAATTGCTCCTGAAACACTAACGGGCTCTGTGAGGACAACAGGGCTAAACGGGTAACTTCAAATGGGAGGTACTGGAGTGGAGGGGGCACGGCTCTGCATGATGGGCCACCCAGCAGGAACCCACGTGGAGACGTGTGAGAGTAGCGGGACGCGGGTCTGAGCCCTGGGTCTGCAAAGGGCAGTGAGGAGGAGACTTGGAGAGGCGGGGTTTGCTTGGAGTGGGACCACCCACCCAGCAGCTCCAAGAGAAGCAGGGGCCATGTTGGGACAAAGGCACGGTCCATTCTGGATTGGTATGTCAGACTTGCAGTGGTGCCCAGAATGAGAGGGCTGGGTGTGAGGAAGCAATGATGCAAAAAGTTTTGTCCATCTCGGCAGGGAATGCCAGCTCCAGGAGATGCAGGGCTGGAGGAACTCTAAATAGCCATGTGACCTAGAGTGAGTCACTCAAAGTCTGCTGAGCCTCAGTTTTCCCATTGCAGAGTGGGAGGAAATAACACCTGCTTCATGGGGCTGATATAAGGATGGATGCTCTCCCATAGCACCTTGTGCATGTTGTACGTGCATGCCACACTTGCCCACTGTGCTAAAATGAGTTGTTTGTGCATGTGCTTTCTCCACTAGAGTGCAGGCTCCTGGAGAGGGCAGGCGTGTGAGCCACGGCCTCACTCCCGAGCCAAGCACTTTCCTGGCCCACAGGGAGCTCAGCAGTGCTTGCCCACCCGAGCTGAGGGGGTGACTGTTAGACTCTTTGCCACCTGCCACATACAGCTATTTGTTTCCAGGATGAGGTGATGCCAATGTCGGGCCCCAAGGACCCTGGGCCACCTTGACTGTCTGTAGAATGAGGGGAAGAGAAGTCTGAGTATTTACGGATGGAGTGAAGACTGACAAGGTTTTAAGGGGCAGATCGAGGGCAGTAAGTCAGACCCCTGGCACAAAGGATCCTGGACCCTGAGTTCCCTCCACCACCTGCCCTGGGAACCTGCTTTCCTCCCGCATCAGTTCCAACAGTGGTGGGCCAAGGTTGCCCACTGGATGCCCTGCATCTCATGGATGCTGCCTGCATGCCTGGGGCGCTGTCTTCGGGGAGCAGAGGCCAGGCTCAGAAGCTTGAGGGGTGATAGAAATGGTGAGGTGGGGTGGGCAGGGGGCCACCAGGTTGCTGAGGAGACACTGAGGCAGGTGGCATTGGGAAGCAGGTGTCACGTGTGTGGGCTTGATCTCAGCAAAGGCAGCGGACAGCACGTTCGAGGCCGGGCAGCCCACACTGGCCCTTCCTCCTTGTCTCCATCACCAACCTGAGCCTTGCCCAAACTGGGAGGCAGAGTAATTAAAATCATGAGTGGATCAAAGAGGTGATGAGAAAGGAAGTGACTAAGAGAATACAGCTACATTTTTCTTAGGGAATAGACTCAAAAGAAGCCCAAGCGTTCCCATTTAGCAAAAAAAGCTCATTCCTTTTTTGGAAAGGGAAGCAGTGTGTGGATAAAGCATGGAAAGAGAGAGAAGAAGAAGAAAGGAGGAAGTGGGGCCAGGTGAGGGATAAAAAGTGCCAGCAAGGGTCGTTTTAGGGACCTACTCCAGGAGAGACTGAAAGTGGAATTCCGGGCTGTTCAGCTAGACCGTTGCAGCCAGAGCCCTCGCGGATCCGCAGAAGGGACTCAATCGGTCAATAGGTGCTTATGCTCTGCTGCATCAGGGAGTGAATGATTAACTTTACTATACCAGGGGATTATCCTTGCAAACAACACAGCTGACAGGTGAGACAGGAGGCAGCTCCCTGGCATTTTGCTGCTGAGATGGCAGGGGCGCAACAACAGGCTGGCAGGAGCTCATGAGCGCGGTGGGAGCCTGGGGTCCTCTCTGTGGACATTCTGGGGTCCAGGGCTCTCCCTTGGGCAGAGACCAAGCCAGCAGTCGAGGCCTCAGGGCACGTTCTTAATATTTTCTAAGCTTAAGAGGTCACTGCCTCCAGAAGCCCCCAGGGGATGGTGAGCTTCGCCTGGCCAAGGAAGAGACTTCTAATAATCGCTAATAATCACACCATGTTTGTCTGGTGCTTTTAACCTTTGCTGAGCTCTTTCACACTTAAGTTCACCTGCTCTACAAACAGTCCGTTTAGGTAGCTGACTGACACTTTTTTGCCCTTGCCTTTTGTTTTAGTTTGTCCTGTCTAGCTGCTATGAGAAATAGCACAGACTGGAGTGGCTAAAACAGTGGAAAGTTATTGGCTCACTGTGTGGGAGGTTAGAAATCCAAAACCTAGGCGCCAGCAAGACCATGCTTTCTCTCAGAAGTCTGTCGTGTTCTGGCGCTGGCTTGCGGCCACCACGGGGTTTCCTTGGCTTGCGACTCTGCCTCCCATCACATGGCCATCCCTCTTTCTGTGAGTCAGCTCTCCCTGAGTCCACGGACTTCCGGCTTCCGGCTCCTCTGGCTTCAGCCTCCTCTCCCTGGGGCTTTCTCTGACTTCTGGTTTCCAGCTTCTTCTCTTTATAAGGTCTCCAGTTATATGGATTGAGATCCGCCGACTTGATTCAGTTGGCCACACCCTTAGCTATGAGCAATATCTTCAAAAGGTCTTATTTACAATAGGTTCATACCCACAGGGACACAGGGGAGGATTAAGAACATGCATTTGTTGGGGTACCCAATTCAGTCTACCACACCTTCCTGGACATTTCTGCAATGGGCACTTCCTTCTTGCAGCTCTTGTCTTCTGGGACACCCTCCATCCTGATCCTCCCCCTATGATAAGTTGTCCCTTCCTCTCTCCAGCCCCTTAAATGTAGATAGTGCTAGGTTCAGTCCTTGACCTTCTTCTCATTCAAAACACCCTGTCCTGGGTAATCTCATCACTCTCAGAGCCAAATGCCTACTGGGGCCCTCCTCCAAGGGGGTCTGCAGGCCCCTCAAGTGCAGCGTGTCTAAACTGCCTCGTTTCCTTCTCTGCCAAGGCTGCTCCGTCCTATTCCCATCACCCAGGTGCACCTTCGAGCATCTCCCAGGTACCCTCCAGCACCCGAGCATCATCCTGCCGTCAGCCCTTCCTCTACCCCATACATGCAGGCAGTCACAAGCTCCTCCCAATTTGACTCCTAAATGTGCCTGGACACTATCCACACCTTTACTTTGCTGGGTTCACTCCACGGTTCAGGATCTCATCATCTTTTGCTTAGATAGATGTGTGGTTCATCATTGAGGGCGATTTGGCAATTGTCTGGAGGCATTTTTGACGGTCCTAACTGGGTGACTGCTACTGGCATCTAGTGGGTAGAGGCCAAGGTCAACTGCAGCTCCATATCCTACAATTTATAGGACAGTCCCCCACAACAAAGAATTAATAGTCCAAAATGTCAATAGTGCCAAGCCTGAGAAGCCCTGGCTTCGACTACGCAATATTTTCCTAAGTGGCCTCCCTGGCATCACTTTCTCTCTTTAATCCACTCTCTTCATTGCCTGCTGGAAGAATTCTTAATTTAGAAACAAATTTGTCTGCATTTCTCCATTTTACTCATTCCTCGTTGGCAAAACTTTCCATGAGCTGTCCCCTGCCTACCTCTCCAGCGCCACCTGCCATTCCTCTCCCAGCTCAATGTGCTCCTGCAACACCAGGAAACTTGCAGTTCTCAGCGTAGATCAGGCTATTTCACGCTTCTCAGCCTTTGCCCATGCATGTCCCTCTCCCACTCCACCCTCTCTAATATCAACATCTGGACAGACCTTTCAAGACTCAGCCCAAGCATCCCCTCCTCTGCAAAGCCTCCTCTCTTCTCTGTGCTTCCACCGTAGCGTATGCATTCTCCGTCTACTGCTCACATTTCTGCCATCTTCTTGAGGTCACCAACATGCTTTCACTGATCTTTGCATGCCCAGAGCCTTGCACCGTGCCCAGTGAACGTGTGGATTAAGGAAATGGGCTTTGCCAAGGACCACAAACTTGGTTGGTGTCAGGCCTGAGGTTGAAGTTCGGGTCCTCTGACTACCAAGCCCTGCTTTCCCAGCTGACTTGGTGGCTGCAAAGAGGCCAGTCTTTGGCCCTGAGCTTCTTCTCAAGGCATCTAGCTCTGGGTTGCAGAACAAGAGACTCATCCTGCTTGGCTGCTGCACCTCCCTTCCATGCATGCACAAGCTGAAAGGCAAAAGCCTCTCCCCCGCTGCCCCCCGCCCCAGCATATTGCAGATCAAAAGCAGAGAACAAAACGGACTGTGAAGGTAAGAGGCTGGAAAGAGTAGCTGCTTTGAGGCAGGCACCTGAGGACTGAGCCCCCAGCAGTGAGGAGGAAAGAGAAGCTGCCAAAAAGTGAACACAATCGCCGATGGGAGGGGCCCTTGCTAGCTTCTCTGCTGCTTTCTGGTGAGTGCCAGGAAAGGGGAAGCTGGGACAGGTCATTAATCTCACCTCTTCTTGCTTTGCCTCAGGGCCTTTAAAATCTGTCCCATTTGGAGACTAAGGATTGCTACAGGAATGGCAGTCTGAGCTAGAAATTTGGAAATGTGGGTTCTAAGTAATAGCTAGAATGATATAATAACTAATACGTAACTATTATTAATCAAAAATGATTTCATGGCCCATAACAATATAATTTAATAACTTATTGTATTGGGCCCAGGGATGCAGGAATGCCCAAATCTTGCCCTAGATAAAGCCACTCCTGAGAAAGTAAAAGCACACAAAGGGGAGCAAAGCAATGCTTCACTTGTCATAGGGTTTGTGCTGAAAACTAGAGCTCTCTCGTCAGCTGGACTAGAATCCCTTCTCCACTAAGCAAGTTAGATCTAACCAGCTTCCTAGCAATGGCCAAGCCATCAAAACTGGCAGCCCCAGGGAGGCGGCAGGCAGAGGCCTGGAGACACAGGGAGCGCATTTCCCACAATGCCTGGGGCCGGGGCCGCCTGGGTCAGGACCAAGGCACCATCTCTGGGTTTGGCTGGCACCTAGGAGGATATAGAGGGGGGAGAGAAAAGACACATCTAGGGAGACCATCTTTTAATGCCGGGAGGCTGCCCTTAAGGGGATTTTGCCCAAGGAGAGTACGGGGACCTGACCCAGAGGGTCAGAAAAGACAGTGATAGGAGCCTCTTGGTTCCACTGGCAAATCAACCAAACCAGAAGTTAGCAGGCGGCTGGGCCCTGAGGCTAAAAAAACAACAACCAGTGCACCAGTGCTTCCTTTTGGAGCCCAAACCACTTGCCCATGCATGTGAATTCACAGGACTTTATTGCAAAGACTTTTGGTGAAATCCAAGTCAGCGGGGGAAGAGTGGCTCCCCCGGGAACACTGGAGAAACGAGTCGTAAGCTGGTTTGAGCACGTCGCCTCTGAGGTAAACACAAGCTTCCGGTTCAGATGTGGAGGCTGTAGCTCTAGCACCTTTGTTGAAAAGGAAGGCAGGGTACTTTACAGTCTCACTTCTGGCTTCAGGCTGAGCTTTTCAGAAACTTTAAAGCATTTGGGAAAGTCTTTTTAGAGATGGCAAGAACCCGCAGGGGCCACACACACACCAGGCGCTCAGCAGGGTCTTCGCCGAGAAGGGGGACACAGGCGTGACCGAGTTGCCCTCTCTGAATGGCCTCCTGTCCCTCAGACCTGCATCATAAGCTCAGGACACCTTAATCATCTTTCTCAGCCCCCTGTCCATCCCCTGAAGGGACACGATGTGCTGGGAAGATCAAACCAGTTGGCATCTTAGGAAAGATCTGGGTTCTTTTCTTCTCCCTCTGAGCTGTCACTTGCTGTAAAAATGATCATTGATACTCAGCCATTAGAATTCCATAATCATTAATATTCTTAAAAGGCTCTTGAAAACACATTTATACAAGGCTACATGATCACTTCCTACATTTACTTTCAATTTAAATGACGGTTTTAGCCAGGGTTTTGATGTGCTGTTTACTTTAATTACTGTTCTGCCCCTATCTGTGTCTTGACACAGTGTCATTTAATATTTTATGACTTTCCCTTCGTTCTTTTTTCCCCTGATATATGAGATTCTAAGGGGGTGCAGACACAATTTTTTTTTTTTTTT